>JABASP010001951.1:0-23912 GCA_019776565.1 Sminthurinus signatus | reverse complement strand
TTACGTATTGTTCTTCATTTTTCTCTAATAGGTTTGTATTTTCTTTCAAATTTACCATCGTAGATCGTACATTATAACCAATTAACCGTGTTTGTTCTTGTACAATAATAGAAAATAAAATAGTTCATCTACAGATTTCATCTTTCGTCTTATATCTTAGTATGTATAAAGTACAGGAAAATTACTACTCTGAACTCTATAACTATGTCCAATTATTCCCTTTTCTGACTACTGGATAACTGATAACTATTTAAAGCTGTAAGTTGTTTTGTGTTAAGGTTTAGCTGTTTCCGTAGTGACAGCATAGACGGTATTACTTTTACTCAGAGCTCAGAACAAAACTGCAAGTCAAATTTTATTATATCAGAGGAAGCTTCCGAGTGTGTGAACAACTCAACATCTTTAGTCTTCAATAATGAAATGAATACACAATGTGTATGGCACAGTATTTGCGAGTATTAAGTATGTATGATATACACTAATACACTATACACTTGTCAGGTATATGTGGAATTTGGATGAACTGCCAGGATGACACATTATATCAATTGGAGTTGACTACACAAAGAATCACTGAAAAATAATTATCTCAATCTCCAGCACTCTACATTTTACATAAAAAGAAGAAGCTGTTCCACTTACGCATTCACTATTCACTAGTAGGAAGTGAAAAAAAACCTGAGGAGAATTTGTTGTGGAACTGTAAATCCTAAATCCTGTTTTTAAACATGTATTTCTATTCCAAGAAGTTGAATACGCATCCTCACATGAACCACGTACTGAGATATGTGTACATGGAGAAAATGTGGAGTGAAAGAGCATGGAGTCCTTGGGGAGCTTCAGTGGTCACTGAACACTGAACACTGAATATCCAATTCTGGTGCGTTGTACATTGCACATTATACAATCTACACACGTTAAATTGTAATAGCGTGTAGGTTGTAGGCTGTAGGTTGTTTACATGAATAATACAAGATGAACGATGCGGATGATTCTTTTTCCATTTATCCCGGTTCTTGGTTCTTGATGAGTTCTGATGTCTTTCAATCCACACACATGATTACCAGTTACCAGTAATTCTTGTTGTAGTTGCCAAGAGGATGGATCCGGTGTGTTAAATGTATATATATGCTGATATGGTTTGATTGAACACAACATAGTACATGTAAGATGGTGATTTTTAAATAAAACATTTGATTTTAGATTTAATTCGGATTCGGATTTACAAATTAATTACAATTATTTACAAGGTTAAACATTAAACATGAATTGAATTGAAATACGTAATATATTTAAATGTTGGATACTTTTTATTTTTAAGCTTTTAATTAGAAATAGTTTATAAATACTTTTAAACATACTGGAGACAGTACAGATGATAATATAATTAGACAGTTTGTGTTCTTTCATGGTTCAAAAATGTACTTTGGTATAAGGGAACAGGACTGCAGTCAGTGCATTGGCACTGGATAAATAATAAATAGTATACATTACATTGTTTTTTTTTCTTCTACAAACTACAAACACACACACAAACACACACACATTTTCGTATAGAGTTTAATCGACACTTATACCTAATACATAATACATACGATGATACGACTTATACTAAGCTACATGTACACTGTACAGAGATATACCTAAACATGTGCGCATCTACGTGTACTTGTACGTGGGTTTTTTTATTTACATTCTACATTAAAGTGAGGAGTGAGGAGTATTCAAATTGAAAGTGGAGAAATTTCCTGCCCACACAAATAAAAGTGCATGAACATCAAAGTAAAACTCACTATTATATTGATTAACATTATTTTGAGTCCCTGGTTGGGATTCCTTCAGGATTTCTCTCATTTCCTCATTTTGAGGGGAAATTTCATTATGTAGGTCCGCCTGCTTTCTCCATGTTACATGTAACATGGAACATGGAAGTACTGTAAATGGTAAATGCAATTTTTAGAAAACTCAGGGCGTCTTATTTCTCAATGTACAACATCATTCCATTATTTATCCGATTCACATACATACGTAAAAGATATAAGTAAACAACAGTGATAGGTAACACACGTTTAACATGTTTATGCATAATATATAACATATACATTATACGTATACATGATACGGAAACCCTTTTTAATATTCTATGCGTGTACAAATGATACAAACAACACGCACCAAATCAACTTGGTGCTAAAATATTAACAATTTAATGTATAATAATTATACAGTCATACATGTACAAAATAAAGAGACAAAAGGTTCCACAATTCTCAACTAACACAAAAAGACGCAAGAAACTTGTACAATGTACTATCGATGTAACTACTTTACGCATTACGCATTACGAATTACGAAAAACGCTCAAACTGTTAAGCACATTACATTTTTCATGACAGTCCAGTTAGAAATTCATGCATTCCTTTTATTTCAACCCCCGAACTTATTAGTCCGGTAGTAAGTAGTAAGATTCAAAGTTCAAAGTAGTATAGTATTTTCAACGTGCTTCTCATAATACCCAGTAAAAGTTGAATTTTATTTGTTTAAAATGAGTTGACAGATCTCATCTATACATGTACAAGCCTGTGATGTCTGATTTACAACTCATCCCGACCTCATTTTTATTTTTAAGGATAGCAACTCTCTTTAGTTACAAGCCTTAAGTTTCCGATACTTTACGGTTGCAGTTCTTTATCATTATATATTATATTGAATTGGCAATCAATCTGTGCAAGTATGTACAAATGTAATGTAAAACCTACAATCAACAAGGATACAGGGTATAGGATATCCTAAGAATACACAAGGTATTAACTTGATACGTAACTGACCAATGTTTAAATAAAGATTGATTTTAAGTATTATATAACCTTACTAGCATATGATTTCTATTTTATTTACGGAGAATGGTCCAAAGATCGTCGACATTCTTAATAGACTATTTACGATACATATAATATGTATTCTTCATGCGATGAAAAAATGCGGACATGGTAACGGTACTCACCAGTACATACATGTATGATACTTTATGTTAGTAAGACATTCAACGAGTTTTACTAATATTTATATATTTTGTAATAAATAAGTTCTCAGCACATGTTTCTTTACTTTCGGACTTTAGCCAGGAAGTTATGAAAATTCATACATATTAAATATTAGTATAATTTGTACAAGTTTACCCTCTAACACTTTCCGTTGGTCATTGTTGTTCGTTTCTTTTTTCGAGATCTGTTTTAACATAAGTCACTAAGTTGTATACACATTATTTAAGCAAGTTAAATGACGATTGGTGATATCGCATATCGTACAAGTACCGTATTTGAATTCGTTTTTTCCTGCGTGTACCGTATACTGTATACTGTATCTTTATTTTATCTTAAATATTTACCCAGAACAAAATATTTTCTCACCTTTAATCTTTAATCATTAATTTCCCCATGCTTTTAGTGTATTAATAGTGTATAATACTTTGAGCTACTAAAACTACAACCGTATTTACTTTCTGAGAATATGCTTAGTACTTAGTGCTTACTGCTTATGTGCAGCTAACTTTTGTAAGTTGTATAATGTATCATGTGTATGGTTTATAATCATATATAATTCATCAGGCTTACCACTTACAACACTAAAGATTTTTGTAATACCCCAATGCCCAAAATATAAAAGATACTATTTGAATCATTATTTTTCAGGGTTCAAAATTTAAGAAATGAAAATACTTTTTTCAACTACTATTATATATTATTTGTACTTTTTGAACCAAAACAGAATTTTGTAAGTGTATCCTATTTTATTTTATTTTTTTTTAGTTTAAAACAAAAATGATTTTAAATTTTAAATGGCTTTGAACATTCAAAGAACATTCCGTTCCTGTGGTGAACATTTATCTTTGGCTGTGAGAGAATGGAGTCGCAGTGTGAGTTGGAGGCTCTGAAGACGTACATTACAATGTGACTTACATCGAAAATGAAGCTTCTTCTCTCGTTTTGTATACTTTTCAAAATTTCCTGTAAAGAATTACAACATTCACTTTTTTTGTGCGTACTTTTGTATTTCATTGTTTGAATCACAGGTAAATAACCAGTCAATAGTCCCTATTGAGTCAATTATAATTTATACATGTAATATTGACTATTCATCAACTTACTCGTTGTTGTCGCCCCCAATATAGCTGCAGGTCTGTTCTTCTGGGTGTTGATAAAGTCTTCATGAGTATAGTCCGTTGTATAAAATCGAAATATTTTTCCTTGTACAAGAGTCCATTCATGGACCTCTATAAGCAGTTTGTTCCACGTTCCCTTATCTCTAATGAAGCTCAATCTGGTCATTTCAGTATCATTGGTTGAGAAATACTCTTGAGATTTGTACACTGTCACGTCCTGTCCCGCTGGGACACACATTTCCTCCCCTTTTATCCCATCTGTAAATAATAAGGGTAGTAATAATAATTATAATTGATGCTTAAATGAGATTTTTTCATTTCTATGACGAAACATTTCAATTCTACATCCGTAATCTTTTTATTCAATTATACTTTTATGTATTTGATAGTACAGTAGCTTTCTCGAGTACCTTGTCTAGAGGGGAAAGGTGGGCAAAATGCGCAACAATGACCTTCCAATTTGACTAGATTTGTACAATGTAATTCCGAAACGGATGGACAAGGAAGTCGATTGCATTCAATTTTACTATGTAAACATTTACACTTTACACATTCCTATATGAAAATGCAAATTGGAAGAATGAAATTTTTTTATCGCTCATAATTGGATTTGTGATTTAGATAAAACAGAAAATGTAGTTGACGATACAAGGATTTCAATCTTTGTACTATTTACAGATTACAAGAGTAATATAATATATTCGTTTTCTTACCATTACTCCAAAAGGACCGATTACGGGATGCCATGTTGATCCATGAAAATAAAATCTTTAAACAGAAAAAAGAAATCCATTACACAAAATAAAGAAAATAAATTGAAAGATTTTGGATAGTAAAGATTATAATCTTTGCACTATGTCCTGGGTATTGTGTAAAATGCACATTGTACATTGTACATGTGAATTTTTTTCTAAATGAGGAAAATCAATTAAAAGCTTTCTCCTTTTCCCCTGTGTAACTCTGGATCTAGAATTCATCATTCATGATACGTTATTACAAGACATTTACGAATCAAACAAAACTTTAATCGGATTGAAAAATTATTTCGCAATTTTTATCCTTGATTGAAGAAGAAAGTTAAATAAAATAGTCATAAAAATCACACCAAACATCGAGTACGAAAACCCACGGTTTGTTCAAAGCTAAAAAAAATAGTAACAGACAACAGAGCATACCTGCCAGCGGATATGCATCCAGCTCGTTTAGAAGGAGTGGGGTGAGAGGGAGAAAGGAATTGGTGGCTTAGGATGACATGATTTGGCTCCAGTAAAATCTGTTGTTGTTTTTGTTTTTGTTGTTGCTGGTGTTGTTGTTGAGTGAAAGAGGGAGAAGAAGCAAAAGTTTCAGCCGTCACTCCATTCAATTCATCGCCATCCTCACCCGTCGCAGCTGACGTGTACAAATACTGAGCATCAGCAATATCATTCATATTGTCTCCTGATCCTGACCTCTCAGTTGACTTGAGTTTGGGACCCATTCCACTTCGAGATTTCATGTTTACACTCTGCCGATCCGCTGTCAACAAGAATTGGCAAACACGTCAAGTGAACTTCTATTAATAACAGAGTATTCCCTGCTGCTTTCCTCCTTTACTATTCAACCATCCTCAATCTTTTCAACTTTCAACATACACTCAAATACACATCATGTGTACTTCTTTGTGTATAAAACAAGTCAGAAGGAAATCCATTGCATTAAATATCATATTGTGTTATGTACGCTGTACACTGCACATTGTACATTGTAGACTGTAAGCATTTATCCCTCTATTACTGATCACTGACCACTCATTGAAACGTGGGACGTTTAAGGGAGAGGCAGACAGAAGGGAATTTATGTACGAAACCTCCTTTCTCCTCCTTTTCACTGCTTTCTCTTGTATTCTCTTCACTCTCTTTCACCCCCTGTACATTGTACACCGTACAGTGTACACTTGCTATTTCTGTAATCTATATCCATGATACATATACGTTCAACACACTCTGTCTCGTGATGAATACCAAAATACCAAAGGATTGTAAATTGGTTCAGTCATCAGACAATATCTATAAAAATGGCGAGTTTTCAGAAAACATTTTTCTTCTACTCCCTTTTATTGAAAAAACACACGTCTTCAATAAGTTCCGACTATAGAACGAATATCTAAAAATTACTAATATGATTGAGTACAAACTCATCTGGAGTCTAGAGTCTAGTCTAGAGCTTAGAATCTAGAATCTTGAGCCTGAAAATCTAAAAGGGAGTAAACATCTCGTGTCGTATTTCATCAAAAAGTCAATGTTCGTAGTCTACATTAGAAAACTTGTGTATCTTCGGCTATGTAATTTTCTACCCTGTCCATTGACGAATGACGATAGATTGATCAAAGAAGATTGGTATAAAATGAATGCATGCATAATAAAACAAGATAAAAATAAAAAATAATGAAAATAACGTGTTTGATCTATTTTTTGTAACTACTACAGACGCATTTGTGTCTTAGATACTCAAGCTAAATTTCTGTATTTCAACAATAATACATTTTCTTTAAATGAATTGTTTTAAAACCTTTTCTTCTTTTTAATACCAAAGAAAGATGAGTAAAGAGTGGAGATTAAAGAAAAAATAATAATAATACTTACCGTTACATTTCCTACAGCATGCTTCTGTTACTCTCGACGTGGTATTTTTGGCACAATCAAAACTTGAACAAGGTGTTTGGTGGCAGAGGACCATACCTCCCTATGAACAATGAATGGACAAGAAAACCAACAAAATTAACAATAAATATTAAAAATAATAAATTACATGATGCTAAATCTTAAGTAAAAAAAAAATAATGCATATAATATGATATATGCATTATTTATTATTTGGCATTTAGTCATTTTACATAAAAGGTGAAGTATTGATTTATTTAATATGACGAGTCTTGAATTGGTGAAAGAATAGAAATGTTTAAAAAGGAGCTGGTATCTTAAGAATGAGCCACGTGTCTTTTTCTTAAATCTTAATGTTCTTTTTTCTAGTGGTAGTAGATTAGAGAAATTGAGGGAATGAAAAGGCGTAAGAGAAGCTAGTAGTATACTTAGATGGAAGGATGGATGGGTGGGTGAAAACATGTACAAATGTATGTGTACTAGGTGCTAGGTACTAGGTACTATAGAGGATGAATGAGGAAGTTAATTTTAGTGAATGGCCTAAACGTAAAAGTATTGAGTATTGTATGCATTTAATGTATTATGTATTATGTGTAATGTGTACATGTGAAGGTTAAAAGGAAAGCATAAAAATAAAAAACATCAATTTAATACGCACTGCATCCACGCCTTCTCCTGTTACATGAATAGAATTTGGTTCAGGCAGTATATGCATAATATACATAGGATTTGTATAGGACAGCGTGTATTGTAGAATTTATAGTAGAAAAAAAGATGTTTACAACTTCCAACAACCCATCACCCATCACATACCTGACATATACAATTGAGACAATGGTCATGATTCTCTGATATAGGAAGTCCACTTATATTTGCAGCGAATACTTCTTTGTCACGATAAATTCTTCCTTGATGAAGACAAGATACATGTTCCAAATTCTCTGCAACTAATGGATCATCCTGATCTGCCTCCAGAGTTTCCTCATCATAGTAATGACTATTACTATTACTAGTACCACTACCACCAGTACTACTGCTGCTACTGCTACTACTACTGCCTGTTCCCTTCTCATCCTGATGTTCATTTACATTTGATTGAGAAATCATTTGTGTTGTTGGGATTCTCATCCTTCCGCATGCCTCACAACACGCATTTATTCCGTCAAAGTCTGCTTTGTTCAGACCCGGTGTTCTTGAGATCATCATCATCGTTGTTGTCGTTCTTACATGCTGTTCATTTGAACCCCCCTCCCCGTTACAGCAGTCCAACTTGGTACAATTCAACTTTCCATTCTATCGTATAACACAAGTCACAAGTAAAAAACAAAAAAAACAACACAATCATCAATTGTTTTAGCTTTTACGATTTACGATTATTTTTTACAATTATGTACAAAATTCAAAAAAGAAAAATAGGTATCTGTAATTTATTCTCTCAACATTCTATTTTCTCGATATTCATTTTTCTAAAAGAGAGGGAAAGTGGACAGTGTGATAACTCACCTGCAAGCAAATGCATAAAACACAGTGCGGACTTGATGTATTTGCGTACCAAACGTCACCTGGTAAATATTGGCGGGAGCGAAATGTACAAAGATGAGGAGGTTCTGACTCTCTTTTTGATTTTGATACTGATTGTCCATTTGTGAGACCTTCCCCTAGAGGAAAAAACACACGTAAAAAAGTTAAAATCATACTTCATCTGCAGCATCCTTACTTTTATTAGTAATCTACAATATACAAATGACGGATGAAGGGGGTTGATAAAAGCTGGGAAGGTGAAGGGGATCGGAATGCAGCAGGACAATGAAGAGGGAAAATACTTCATAGACATGACGCACAAAACAAAAACAAAACAGAAATATTGTCGGTCTTCTCAACACCCATTTGCATTTATAAGTTTACCCAAGTTAATTACACTTTGATACCAAATTTGTAAACTTGGGAGAAAGTTTTTACGTTTTTAAATACAGATAATATAAAAGTAATTAAAGCATGGCTTGTTCAAATTTTTTACTGTAGTTTGTCATAATTTCATGTATCACACTAACAAGTAAGTAGGAGTTGACTCTTGGCTATAGGCAAAATACTTAGTACTTAGTACGTTGTTTATTTTTTTTCGCCGCAGGCCAAAATTTCTTAGACTTTTCCAGAAAATTTTCCATGTTTTTGTAAGTATGACTACACAGTCCAATATCCAAAAGGACAATTTCCTCTTCATACTTGATCTAGCTTTGTTTCGTATTTGTATTTGTATTCCATTGACATCAACTAAAAGTAAGCTGTGGTACGTGTCATACTTTCATTACGTTTGAAAAAAGTGAATACAATATGTATGAGGTCTACTTTGAAAGTATACAGTACAGTTTCTCCCCTTCCTCCCGATCTTTCACTCTTTCGCTCTCTTTCCCCCCTTTTTCCTCATTAAGAATTCAAGGTGAAAAGTTGCGCAGCTTGGTCAATGGATGAACTTGACTTGACTTGCTCATTGAATTAACTATGTGCAATCATCATAATGAAAGGCAATAGTAGTTAATGCGTATCTATTTAAGCGTGTACTGTTTACAATATTATATAAACTGGCTATATGTACATTGTACAGACATATTTCTTGTCAAGAATGCGAATTTAGAATACAGAAAACAGAAATCCTAATTCATTCCTGAATTCATTATCCAGCCCGCTTACGTGTGTACGACGTAAGACGTACTACGTCCTACAAAAAGGGACACAAAATGTTTTTTTACAGTTAACAAAATCCAAATAGATATTTTCCGTTGAACAGGCCACGATAATTTTACTAATCTAAAATACTTGCCATTTGATTCTACATATTTAGAAGCAGATTATACATAATTATAATTATTTTGAAAAGCGGATGTTATTTAAAATGAGTAGAAAAAGATTTCGAGAAAAAACAAAAAAAAATCATACTTCATCTTGTTTGTTTATAGTTTATTGCACTCAATTTTACAAGTTATGAAGTGTTCTTCATTGACAAAAACTTAACCAAATTTGTAATTCTTCTACACGTTCTTTGGTTTGAAAATTTGTCCCTAAAACTGAACAGTTCTTCATGTAGACCCGACAAGAGGATGTCACACTGTACAAAACACCCCTGCTCATTTATTATTCATTTATTTGTTCCTCCTCGTAACTAAGAATTCAAGAAGAATGAGTTTCCGCAAATGATGATGTTTGACACTGATACTTTCAGTGTCTTCCTGTTGTTTTCTACTTTCGTCGTACTCGTAGTTTCAATTCGGTGTACATATTCACGTCTCTTTCAACAAAAACAACGATTTGTACTCAGATCTACTGCTTTGGCATCTGGCATGACGTACATAGTTGATAATTGTGTGCAATAATTATTCTAGAACTCAAGTTAGTTAAACTTTTGAAGTTGTATGGATGAAATGCTAAAAGTAGGTACAATACTACCTACAACCTATACCACTCTATATAGTTATGTGACCTTGATACTTGATGCGCTATCACTAGATATCATACCGACTTAAATAATGCATATCAAAATTTACAATCCGCAACAACTCTACTAATACTTGCAAGAAGTAAAAAATTAAAATACATTGTATCATTTTACGAATCGTAGTAATAATTGACAATATGGTTAAAATTAGACAAAACTACACGGATGCATAAGAAATAAGCAATGAGTAGATATAGCTGTATTTTCATGTCCACTGGTCACTGGTGCATCAATTCAATCTGTATACACAATACATACTATGTATACTTTATACTTTACCCAAACAAGCTTCTACTTTTAACGTACTTGTGGTACTTGGAACTTGTCAAGCTAAATTTACCTGTACGATCAAACTGGACTACTTTTACTTTCTCTTCTAAATGCTCAACAAAGTTCTTGATATCTTTTGAAAATAAAAAATTCCCCCAATACACATCTATTTAGATTACAGCCAAAGTATGAGACTATTTCCCTACTCAAAGGAACTAAGGCTTCAAACAGAAGAGAAAAAAAGAAAATATGTATGCATACTGCCTACATATACGTATGTATATGTATGTAAGCAATTTCAATGTATTGTAAAAGTACATTGGGGAAAGATGAAAAGAAAAAGGAAAGGAATAAGAATGCGGATATTGAAAATTGAAGGCGACCGTTGAGATTTAAAATATATAGCTAAATCTTACGTTTACACATACAAATACAACAAACAGCGATTGATAGATATTTAAAAATAACCTGAACTGACGTTGGCGGCTTGAACAGCATCACAGAGAATAAAAAATCCAAGAACAGTTGCAAGAAGCAAGTGCTTGGCTTTTGTAGTTTTAGTCTGTGGCATGATGAGAATAAGAAATGTTGAAAATGTAAATTGAGCTAACAGGAAGGAAGGGGAAAGAAAGAAAGAAAGAAATAGGATGGTGGGAAAAGCTGTTCTTAGCTCGGATTTGAAGTATCAGGAACAAGGAAAAGAGATGGGGAAAGGCGATATTTCACAAAATTGTTAGCAAGTAGCTCCTTTTGACTTTAGTTGTCTACTTTCTGCCTTTATTCGTTTGCCTATGTTTTCCCACATCCTTTTTCATTTTCTGGAAAAAATAGGTTTAATAATTATTGTTAATTGTTTGTGATTAATTACTGTTTTTATACGATGAATACATTACGAGTTACGATGTATTTTCTAAAAGAAATACATTGTACATTTCACAAAAATTTTAATGAGCAACACAAAATAGCACCTTAATAGTTGTTAAACTTTATTTTCACTTTTTAAATGTACACACAATATATATAAGTAAAAATTAATGCACGAAAATAATGCACAATATTTATGAAACCAAGTTAAAAGTAGAGGTCAAGAAAAACTTGAATAAAACTCTAGAGTGATTGAATAAAGCCAAGTTTAAAATAACTAACAGTTTGTCCAGGAAGTACAGAACTGCAAATTTTCTCATGTAAAACAACCAGTTTTACTCTTTCTCTACTTTTCTTGCTATTCACTGTATCCCTCTTTTCTCTTTCCTGCTTTCCCCACTCTCTCTTTCTATGTACTCCAAAGTTGAGATATACACACCAACTACTACTTCTTCTTCTTCTTTCCGGCCAGTCAGTAGTCAGTAGTCAGTACATTCTACATTCTTTTATCCTACAGTAAAAAGTAAAGTTTTGTAGGAAGTTTCCTTCCTTGCACATGTCCAAACAGGAATGACTAAATCCAATGTCCCTTTTCGAATACTATCCATTTGATTGCACTGATTTTTAACGCGTTGCGTGAAAATTGCGACATGGTACAAAAAACGTTGTAACTTTGCAAGGACACAGGATCACTTTTATGGTATAATATGCACGATGTGGCTTGTAGGTAGATTTTGTAAGTATATGAGTTCGTTGATACTTTCATACGGATTATATGAAGAAGGTCCTAAAGATGGTAAAACATCATTAAATCTACAAATAATCATCAAAATGAACATTGTGATGTTCCTATAACCATATGTAATTGCATTTCTGTCCCCCCTCACCATCTCTCTCTCTCTCTCTCTATTTCTCTGATCAGTTCGATGTTCTGTTCAGCTAATATTGTGTTTATTTTCCTCAGCGTTCTCAAGTCTAATAAAGAAAGGCATCCATGTACAAAATGTACATGTGCAACTTTTAATGCTTCACACTTTGTATCTTTCTCCACGGATTATGATGCTTGCATTTTTATACATGCTGTACACTGTATAATGTGATTGTCAGTTGAATGACATTAAGAATAAAGATTTACTGTCCTAATCTTCTGATTAGTACATAAAAATTAGATACAAAGTACAAATTACGTAATTAATGATTGTACAAAACACAGTATTGATAATATAGTAGACACAGTACATACTACATTAAAACAAAATGTAGAAAGTCATCGTAACAACTTGTATAAAAAGGATTCTTTTTGATGAGACAGGAAGTAGAAAGCAGATAAGATACAGACTGGCCAATTAGAAATTACATAAAGTGTGCTCCTTCTTTATGTCATAGGGTCTAAAATCTACTACATCCTGTGTAGAAAAGGTTAAATTTTATTCTAAAAAAAATCTAATACATATTATGATGTAACAATATCTTGTACATTTTGATATACATATATACATATACACTTCACCATGTGTACTACAAAAAAATTTGCTTCAAATAATGCAGCCATTACAAAAAAGACATATAAAATACAAAAAATAGATACTAGTTTTCTACATATACTTAATTAGCATAGTAATTTAAGCATAATTTTATGTGTAAGTTGTCTTTGCCACAAAATTAAAAACCCTCTGTGTGCGCTATGGATAGGGATAGAATTATGCACATATTTAATATTGTATATATTAATATTGATATATTAATATAACGTGCTGTTTGCTCTAGGCTCCAATTTCCCAATTTCTTCCTTGGCTGTCTGTTCTAATCAAAGACTTAGGTCATTTTGACTGTATCACGGTCATTATTAAGTATAAAATTAGTACTATATATGTGTAATGTATAGCTTTTCAATTATATTACAAAGTTCCAAGGTGTCTCGTTCATACTCATGGAAAAATCATTTTTAGAACTGAATGTATGCTGTGTATACGTACATACGCGAATATATTAACACACTAGCACTATACACGAATTAAATATTTTACTTCAGGAACAATTAATAGGATTATGTGTTTAGAGCATTAGTATATTGTATTTTGTATTCTACTGATTTGCACGTATATTATGTGTAAGACTCGTGATTATTTCTTGCAGAAGGACAGAGTGTAGAATGTAGGGTGTAGAATGTCACCATCCAATAACCTACGACATGCTTGTTTCTAGTACCTAAAGTGAGTACATGGAAATGCAGCCGTGTTACTTTCACCTCAAAAAAAATGGCTTTACTTAGTAACATTATAGTTATGGAAAGTATAATATACAGAAGCGCTACGGGAAAAATCAAGTGTACCATAAAATATAAAATGCTAATACTAATACATGTAATATATCTACAATATTGTACTATGTACTATAAACTATAAACAACAAAACAAAAGGGGAAAAAGGAAAGGATTTCACTAATATAGTTTACATGTGAGATATTCCGATGTCTCTTTTTATAATGTGCACAGAAATATTGTGATTAAGCCTACGGCACCTAAATGTACATAATATTATAATGTATAATAGATAACATAAAGGACAAAACACAAAGTAGCTACTTGAGAAGGTATGAATTCATGCATCTCTATACTATATGTTGTATACTGTATACATACGAAATTTACTCACAAATATGATAATCAATATCAATTAAAGCCGAAAAAAATGAGTGAAAATCTAGAATCTCATTTAAACATGCACAATGCACACAGTCATATTAAAAATTTGAGAATACAAGGATACAATATTATAACAATACGCATAACGCATATAATTCTACTCGCTATAAATATGTATCAAACATAAAGTATATATTCTTATCATAATCTGACAGACAGCACAAGGATGTGGTTATTGGTTATTATTTAATATTCAACGGTAAGGTGCTTCATAAACGTATAACTGATATTGGCAGTATTAACGTAGTACACTTAGAAGTAGTCATGAACAAATTTTTCCTTTTATATAAATACACTATATATAAAATTCATAAGCCATGTTATGTATATATATGCATTGATTTGTAAGTCCCTGCTAATAAAATTTGTTTTCAGCTTTAATTTCATGTGGCAAGATGAAATTTGTTCATAAAAAACGAAGAGGACACATGGGATAACCTCAAGCCAAACCAGCAACCACAATACAAAACTTTAAGGGGTAAATGGACTGGATACTAAAAGCAAAATTAAAAATGAAGCCCATTCTAAAACAAACAAGTGAAGCATACAACTTAATTACAAGAACAGTTAATCCATAGTAAAATTACTAGTATTCATTATGGCTTCATTTTTTTAACTTTAATTTCCCGTCAATTTGCTGACCAATACAATATAGTTTTTACAATATAGGTACCTACTTTCTATGTGTTTCGTCATACCATTTCCGAACTCTACAAGACAAAAAGGAAGTATGCAAATTTCCTATGACTATACATGAAAATAGTCTTGATAATTTTCTTTTAGCTAGTTGTGTCTGGTTATGAATACAACATTTTTTGGTTATGACTTATACACTTGAATAAATCATGAATTGAATTGAATATACAATACATTCGGTTTTTATCGAAATTACGTTATGTGTAAAGAGTAAAATAAAAATTGGTGGACCTTTGAAATTGTTTTTTTTTTGCAAATCTATAGTTTAAAGTGCATAATGTGTGAGCAGATATTGGAATTCTTATGGTGTACGGTCCTAAGAAATTGAAAACAACATTTCTCAACAAAAAATTGACAAAAATGCCGTACAAAAGTTTTAGACCCGGAACCTCCAGTAGATCGAACCGACCCATCAAACTTACATTTGGTAAGTATCAATAATATTGTTTGACACAATGTATGGTGCCTATTCCCTTTCCAAAGTGATAAATGATAAAATTTTTAGTCGGAGATAGCAGCGTCGGGAAAACGTCCCTATTGATGTCTTTTACATTAGATAATTTTCCAGAGGATTATGTTCCAACTGTATTTGATACACATCATAAAACATTGGTTGTGGATGACAATGAACTGTCTCTGGGTTTGTGGGATACGGCGTAAGTTATTCTGATATTTGAAACTATGTACAAAAAATAGTCTACTTATAAGTTACACTCAGTTACATTTCTTGTCCAAATACACTTAAAGAGTATATCCATTTATACTTAAAAATGATGTATTATTTCATATTCCAGAGGTCACGAAAGATATAACAAGCTTCGTCCACTTTCTTATGCAAAAGTAATAATAAATATATATATTCTTATTTCATAAAATAATGTTTTTAATTTTTAATTACTATTTTATTATTTCCTATTATCACAATGACTTCTATTTCAGTACGATCACAACCGTATAGTATCTAAAAAATGTAATAGTTTATTTACGAAATATGTGTAATGCCTCTTACTAATTTTTAGACAGACTGCTTCATAATTTGTTATTCAGTGACGAGTAAAACGTCTTTAGACAATGTCGAGGTAAGAAACGATTATTATCCTATTTATATTTTCTTCTAAGAAATAGTATCCACAATACATCAAGTTATTATGTGTGTTATAAGTTATAAGTTATAATATATATTATGCTTTGCTAAAACTCAATCCTGTCTTATAGGAAGTATGGTTTCCTGAATTGATGAAAAACAGTCCCCTGAAAACTCCAGCTGTTATTGTCGTTGGTAATAATAATACACACACAAAAAATTAAATACAAGTATTTGCGAACAGGTTTCCGCTGTAGATAAAATCAAAATAATTTTGGAGAAATCGCAATTTTTCCGAATAATATAAATCTAGTATTGTGTGTCTTCATGTATTCTTCATCTGCGAAGAATTAAAAAATTTAATTCCATGTACTTTTGGTTTTTGTTCTGTAAATACAGGAACAAAACTGGATTTAAGAAAGTCTGATTGCCCCGAACATGTAACAGAGAAACAGGGGAGGAAAATGAAAAGTAAAGTGAAAGCTCTAGCTTTTGTTGAATGTAGCGCAAGAACAGGTGAAAACATGGAGAAAGTATTTCATGAAGCTGTTCGGGCAACAATAAAAAAGAAAAAAGACACATCATCCTTTTGTCTGATACTATAACAGATTTTTTAAAGTTTCCAACTACAGATTTATAACTTATATGTACACATGGCCTAGTATGAGAAATAACAAAACTAATTAAAAATAAAAACGCAAATGTAATTACACTGAAAAATCTTCTGAAATGAACACTATTGAGTACGAGATGAGAAGACTAGTGAGTAGCATGTATACGGACTCGAAAATAAATAAATAAAATATAACTACGCCTATAACTATGTAGCCGATATAGCCCATATATATATAATGTATACTGGACTTTACAGCAGAAAGAATCTTTTTCAACTTGCTCTCTTATATTATTGTATTTTGTCATATTGATAGCAATAATAATTTACTATTTAATTTTAGTAATAAATAGTGCATATAATAAATATTTAAGATTTGTAAAAATTCATTTTACACAATATGTATTACGAATGACATGAAAAAAAAAACAACCACATGATGCACCATTAATATTTCAGGTGTAATAATAATAACAGTATGTCAATGTAAGAATACATATGTACACTCAAATAATAGGAACTGTATATCTTTATGTTAAAAAAATCAAATAATATACATTACAAGAATGACAACAATGTAAATATGTACTACATAAAAAATATGTAAACTAGTTTGGATTTCATAACATATCTCGGCTAAGAATCTCATACATAATATACGTTAGTAAGGGTTTTCATAAATCATGTATTTTGTGTGTGTACATCAGTTTGATCCATAATTTCCAATTTTAATCAGTATAATATATGAATACATATGTGATGTAAGACTAGAGGACAAAAGTAAGAAGAATATCGCCATTAATATTTCTAAAAATTTAGTGCTTCTGTTGAGACATAAATAAATTAATATATTGTAATAAAATCGAAGCCAACACATATTCTACATTTGACTTACATAACAAAAAATTATACTACATGTATATGTCACATATATATGTAAGAAAAATAGAGACTGTAAAAAATTAAACTGAAAACATATTATTATATTATGGTGATTTGAACTAATTGTAACAATGTGTATCCAATGACAGTGGTACAGGCTACAGGCGGCAGAAACTTTTTTTATTACATTATGTATTGTACTAACTGCTAACTGAAAAAAAAAATTGTATCTTTACACTTACTTTTTTCATCGGTTTTAGATTACAACTAACAGCATAGTGCCATAATATTGTGGTACATATAGGTTATACAGATAATAACAATAATAAAGCAGTTTGAAAATGAAATCACAGGGTTTACAATAGAAAACGATGTCTAATAGAATATTTCTGACCCCTTAATGTCAGTAACATTCTATTCTTCTTAGAAACTGCATGTTGTACATTAGACAGGTTGCTCAAATGAACCGAAATCGTTCGTTCGTTCATACGTTCATAGACTTTCTCTGCTCGTACATTATAAAAAAGTCCACGAAATTCAAATTTCAAATTTAGCAGACTTTTTTATAATGTAAAAAAGAGAAAGTCTATGAACGAATGAACGAACGAACGATTTCCGTTCATTTGAGCAACCTATGTATTAATGTTTTTTAGTACTTGATCTAGAGGACAGAGTGAAAGTCATTATATTATGTTCTGCTTTCTCCGTGAAACATAATAAGAAAATATATCAGTGACAGTATTTTTTGATAAAAACCAGTACAGATTTCTAAAAATTCAGATACTGATCATTTACATTACATTACAGCATATAATGAAAGTCAGCCATTTTCAAAACTTTTCACAAACGTCCAGCGTTTGTAGTTTGTATACAAACTGAAATATGAAATTGTACATTGTACATGTTTCCTGTATATGTATACATTATATAATTATAATATATAGTAGGTAGAAAGAGACTATATAATGCAAATATAACGTACAATAGGTTTATATTATTATAATATAATATCATGTTATATATTATATGTTACATTACAAAAAATAGTATGTACAATATATTATACATTATAGAAATATGTGAGTTATTCAACAAAAAGAAAATTTTGATCACTTTATCCTTTATCTGGTACTTATTAATGCTATTATTATTAATTCATATTGTTACCAAATGGCCAAAATAGTTTTTGTAGCACACTCATATATAACATCAAATATATATATTAAATGGTGACTACTCGTCTGAGAAACTTTTTGTCTTATTATTTCCACATTATAATTTACATTTTTTTTATTTTTTTTTAGTTCGCTTTAACTTATATTTATGTGATGAGAACCCTTTTGTAAATTAAGCCACTTTTGATAAATATTTAAAATACATTTATGATAACACTTTAAATATCTAATGTATTAGATGATATTTATAAAATATAATATATAATCCAAAATTAAAAAGTACATTTTGATTCTATTGTGGGAATATTTTACACACTCATTAATATTAAAAACTGCTGTTAATTATTGCAATGTTATTTTTTGAAAATATTCTTAATAAACTTTCCTTACAAAATAATGTGTAATATTATTATTTATTACATGCCGTCGTTAAAAGTATCTTCAAAAACATCAGTACCTTTCCTACCACGAACCGGGAGAATTATATGTTCATTATTGATAAAATATTCAAAAGTACACGTATATATATAATCTATTATAGCGAAAATAAATAAACTTTTTCGAACCTGTGGATACCTGTAATATATATTATATATTATTTTGCATGTATATTATGGGAAGGATACTGTACTAATTAAATTATAAATTATATTATGGATGTATACTAAAAGGCTTATTACTTATTTCGGATGAGGTGAGTCATGTTCAAAAAACGGTGAACCACAATCTCCACTGTTAGAAATTGATGATATTGATGATTCTGTTTCTATTGAATTTGGTGAATCCGTCCGTCTTGCTTGAAGATCCGGTATATGTAAATTATGATTTGTCGGCACATTTATTGCTACACTGACATTATTACTTGTTATAGGTTGACCACCACTACTATTACTGCTGCTACTACTACTACTACTACTACTATTATACTGAAGACTCAATAAACCACCAATTTTTTTAGATGGAGGATGAGGAGAACAGTCCATTTGATTATTTGAATCCCAGCTAGGATCAATTTTACGCTTTACACCTAAAGAATCAATAAAAGGATATTTTTGGAATGGTTGAATAATTTGAATTAATACATTAAAGTGTACTAATTTAAATGTTTTAAATCTTATAACCCTTTGTTATAAAAATGAAATACAATAATAAATACACATGATGTTTTATAATCAAACTATTTGCTGTATTAATAGTTAGTACTCTGTATTACTACTACTAACCTCTATCCAAAACACTTGGCCGTATAGCAATTGGGCTTAGAGACCTCCTGGAAGTAAAACTTTTTCTAGTTGGAGATGGTGAGGAAAGTGAGGGTGAGAATCGTGACAGGACACGAGGTGATGCCGTAGGTGAAGATGAAGCGGACATGGAAGTTGAGCCTGGCATCGATAACCATAATTGATCTGAAAAACTAGGCCGTCTTGTTGATATATCCATTGTCATTGAATCCTATTCATTAAAATAATATATTATAAAATACATTATTTTTTACCAAAACAAAGACCACAATTTTTTAATATAAAGATTCAATTTACAACGAAAATATTATACTACACTATGTCATAATATGTGGGCAGTGTACATTTATATATGATAAAGTTGTTTGTTTGTAAAAAGAAAAAGAAAAAAGTAACATACAAGAGACAAATCCTCCCAAGATTGTGCTATATTAGCATTTCCATGAAAAACTTTTTCACTAGCAGATTCCCAATCTGAAGTACTTGTATTTTCTTGTCTTAATTGATGTACACGACTTGGTGCAAGACCAGGAGAACTCTAAAAAATCACATTTAAAAAAAAAACCATATTATATATATTATACATTTTTATGTACTATTTTTACTTGGAACAAATTATAATATTTAATACTTTGTAGATGTAATAAACAAGTAGTCTATAACAATGACTTGTAAATGACTTTTGTTGTGTAATTAGTAATTAGGTATATTTACAGGACTAAAGGAAGCAGAAAATCTACGAGGTCTAGATCCAGTCAGGGATGATAGAAATCCATTAACACAGGAAGTAGATTCAGAGTCACTCGAAGACGATGCCAAGTCTTTTGATTCATTATTATTATTAATTAGGTGACTACTGGGTTGACCAGTAGGAGTGGAAGCAGCTGAACTTGAAAAATTATTGCTAATACGTATATTATCATTTTGTGCTAGTTGATTTATCATTGGAGCTGATGAAGACCGTTTTAGATTCATCCTATATTTTGTAGAGAAAAAAAACGAGAATCATAATAATAAACTCATAAATAAGGCAAAAATATGTACATAATAATATTATACACTAATCAACAATATAATAATAAACACATAATGTACATGCTAGATATACATAAATACAATAATATAATACAATACTTAGTGTACAATTCTAAAAATAGTGTCTTTAATTTTATGTATTATGTATTATGTATAGTCTTATTACGATTTATAATTTATATAACTATTAGGGATTTATCATTACACTAAACTTTTTAACAAGAAATTGACAAATCTACAAATCACCAAACTTTACATAATATATTATGACATAAATAAATAATAAATGAGTAATCTGTAGTTGTAAGTATATATATGAAAGTAAGTTGTAAGTAATTGTTTTTTTTTTACTGGTTTAATGCTGTTCCAACAATTGACGATATAGGACTTGGGCAAACTCGTGTAGATTTATAATTCTTGTCATTTTGAATGTTTTCCATGTTGGTAGGAAAACTTAATTAAAGTTCGTGGATGAATGAACTTGTTTTTTGTCCTATTCGTTTTACTATAATATATTATAATATGTTAATATACCATTAAATGGATCAAACAATAGTAGCACAATAGTAGAAACTTATTATAAGTGACATTTTTAAAAAGGATATATTCTGTCAATTAATAATAATGGGAACACTATACACACTTTTTACTTATCTATTACATTTCATGTAATAGTCTTGTTTCTGATTTTATGCACACACTTTGTTTTAAACACACTTTATAAACTTTTATAAAATACACATTAAAATCTGAAAAATTGCTACACAAGAAACCAAAACCTTTTCCTCTGCTACATAAAACTTTGAATACACAGGCAAAAAACTACGGGCGAAATAAGTAAAATATGTATAAGTAGAGTATCCAAGAGAAAGAGACTTAGTATAAAGATTTTCTTTATTGTATGTATACAATAAAGAAAATCTAAATCATGGCAAAGCAAATCATATATCGCGAGTGGGTAGCAGAGCCGTCCCAAACTGAACTTGGTAAAAATATGTACGGCATTCATATAAAGTAACAAAAATGTCTCATATTGCCCAATTGTAATTTTTCTAGAGACTCACGGTGCCCCACAGACTGCCCCAAATTATGTACACTGCAAAGCAAGAAAATCTTAAGAAAATCGAATGACAGACAGACGAATCTGACGAAATTATAAGCCTGGATTTAAGCTACGCTACCATACAAGTGTATATATACACATATGTATGTACTGTGTACAGAGATGGTCTTCTAATGTATATATTATATACCTACTTTTAGGACTGAGAGAGTATGTTTATCTAGTCATATAGTCGAAAAGCTGTACAATATGAATATAGAAAAAATATATTATATACAATGTACAAATTTTCTATACAGTTGCCTGTGTGTATTTTACATGTATATATATATCTATTCTCTACTATATTGTGTGTATTATTCATAACATGTATACATACCGATTCTAGGCTACTCGATTAAGGACCTAGTACAACACTATAAACTAGGATCAAAAATATATATATGTGTACAAAAATACATGTAAAATATATACATAATACATAATACATAATATAAACTGCTAGCCTCTAGAGGAAGCATGTACATACAACACCAGCCGGTTTCATCTATAATATATTATATACTTATATTATACAGTGAACATTGACAGAGAAATGGGTTAATAGCAGAAATATCCTCGTTGTATGTTGCATGTATATAATAATATATGTAAAGGTTCGCCATGTTTTTCAGTTTCACTGATTAATTAGCTTCATTACAGGAATTTGCACTTCGATAACGCTTGCTTGCTGGCTTACCTCTATTTTTATTTTACACTATTATATTAAAAGACGATTTCCAAGACTTTTAAGTTTTTGAAACATATATTTTGTACTACTAGTCCGTTTCTACATACCGCATACATAGGTCCAGATATATACTACATAAATGCATGAAGTATGAAGAATTTTCAGTGACGATGCAAATTTTTATATTTGAACGGCATTGCAGTTTAGTGTATTCTATATATATATATATATACACTTTATAGTGTAAATGGGGCTTCTTGTGTAGTGTTAGTGTAGTGTGTAGTTTTCTTTTCGGAACAGGGATTTTTTTTATACAGAACAATTCCCTGTAGTACCAACTTATTTGACTTTATTTTTATACTGGCATCGTTTGTACAGAAAGTACAATTCCCTGTATATATGTAGGTATAATTTTTTGATGTATAATATATGTATATATGTAGGTGCCGAGATATAAATACATATATGAACAAAAAATGTGTGTACAATGTAAAAAATACTATCTGTATACTAACACTATACTAACACGTATCGTTGCTTTCTATTCAAAATGATTCTACAAACTTTCAGTTTACAAAAATTAATCTCGGCTTTTTTCAGTTTGCAAACCCATTGCACTCTCATGTATGTACAGGGTGTTTTGGATCATGAAAACATAGGTCCATGCATGCCGTACGTGCATGTCTAAGTAGTTAGTTAGTTAGCTTCCACATTATCATTCAATTCAATGTTCAAATGTTTTTATTTACGTGTATATGTCTCTCATCAACTCTAAAGAACTATAATGCTGTATGAAGTTGATATGACCCACACACGTCGTATTTGGAGTACTACACGTATTATACTATCACAAAACAGGGATTGAAAAAAGTATCACTTTATTAGTTATACTTATTCCCCCGTATACCGTATATATATATATACATAATATATGTATGACATAGTAGGGTTCAGCAAAATTTGTAAACCTTCTTTTTGTTAAAAAAAAAGATGCTGATAATGATGACCAAAAACAGTATTATCATTTCTACGTCAAAACACATTATGAAAGCCAGGACACATTTAATATATATACACATACATATACAAATGTGGTATATTACTTATGTGTAATATATGCATACAGAATATAGAACATACAAGTATACTTCGACGAAACGTCGGGGTGACCGGAGCCGCATGCTATTCAACTACATATCGGCTACCATACCATTTTACAACACAAATCGTCCGACAGTACACTTTGTCACTGATAAATAAAAA
>JABASP010001950.1:0-23923 GCA_019776565.1 Sminthurinus signatus | reverse complement strand
ATAGATCGAAGATGCAGTATTACGAGAGCAAATCGAAAGGTACAATCAACGACTAAGGGAATTTGAGGAAAAACAACGGACATATTGTGGTCAGCAAGACAGAGGAGCAGAGTCTGAGTTGGAAGTCAGTCTTCTGGTACGTTGATACACTACTGCGGTTTACTGCTGCTGTTTTTTTTGTTTACTATAAATTTTTATCCTGTACAGTATTGAGCATAGAGCATATAGAAGAACATTGTTTATTGCATAGCATTTACAATTTAGAATTTAGACTGTACTTTATACAGTGTACATGCTTAGTTGACTTGAGTCTTAAAAGCTTATTTTTTTATACAAAGAAGATACTTTTCTACTTGGATTTTAGATACCTCTAGGCTTTTCCACTGTACACTGTACACTGTACACTTTACACTTTATGATATGCATGTATAATGTATAATGTGAAATAAAGTAAAGTAGACAGATAGGTTTTCTACATTGTTCATAGGACTCATAGGATTATGATTTTTTGAGGTACTTTTTTCTCCTTTTTTCTATTCCTATCAATAAATTG
Organism: Sminthurinus signatus; assembly: GCA_019776565.1. Taxonomy (NCBI): domain Eukaryota; kingdom Metazoa; phylum Arthropoda; class Collembola; order Symphypleona; family Katiannidae; genus Sminthurinus; species Sminthurinus signatus. The sequence continues at coordinate 23,370 of JABASP010001950.1, read as the reverse complement.
CATTTGTTTTCGAGGTTGTTGGTTTCAATTCTTCTTTTGTGAGATGAGAGTTGAGTATCAGTATCGTCACTGTACATTATTATTATTACTATTTTTCTCCTTCTTCAAGCTCAATAGAAAAACAAAACAAAGTAAAATATGATATCCAACATATCCTAACATATAACAAATGCGGACTTGTGCCCTGTCATAAACAATAATAAATAATAAATAATAAACCCGGTGACAAAATACAAAAATACAAAATGCAGACATTTTGGAATTCAAAGCATGAGCTAAATCCAAATCCAAAATATTTATAAAATACAAAATATCAATTTATATATTTATATTACGCTTATAATAAAATTCTCAATCCTCAATTTTATGGTCATAAATGGTTTAGAATTTACAATTTACAAGGAGTATGTATGAAAAGTCCGGAATTGCCATTACAACTCTCAATTGTCTTTGTCGCCTGTGATGTGTGCTGTGTAACCTACACCAACACCAATCACCAATCACCAATACCAAAGTTTCCCTTGTATTGTGAATTGTGACGACAGTCTAGCCCAATGTCCAATGTCACTATTACTTGAACAGTCAAGTGTGTATTTAGTATTTATGTTAAGGACTGACCACTGGAGAAATTATTGTACGTAGTAACTAAATACATAGATAGAAGAGATAGAAGATGAAAAGTGTCCCAAACCAAAGTAAGCACTTCAACGTCCAACTACACAAGTGTCTATAGGATATTGTACATGACACAAAATAAAGAGAGAGAGAATACTTGTAGAATTTTATGGTTTTGGGGAATAATGCACAGTATACAGTATTTACAATTTTGAGTGTATATGGTTAGTCTCCTCTTGTTCTTGTCCAGTTTTCACTCCATTTTCACGAGGTACAAAATACAAAATATAAGTGTATAGGAAAACAAGTATAATGTATAGAGTAGACAGTAGACAGTGTGAGTGTAAATGTGTGGATTTTAAAGTGTGGAGGATATAATATAATGCAATAAAGGAACCTAGTTGAAATGTTTACTCAATAAATCTCTTGAAAGTGTCAGTGGCCATCGGAGATGATCAGAACAGAACAGAGAACAGGACAGAGAGTAGACCAAGGGTCCACCCTAATTGACGCCCTGTACACGGATAATGTACCCATATGTACATCCATGTGGAGATTTTCTAGTTTGTACTTGATATTTTGTAGTTGATACCCAAAAACTTTGTACATTGTACTTTGTACGTTGTTACATTAAGACATTCAACAATTCGTTTCCGTATTTAACACTCTACTTTACAAAAGTGTGATGACAAAATGTTTATATGTGAATTTCAGAGGAAACCTCAAATCCCAAATTCCCAAATTGTCCCAAAAGCAAAGCATGATTAATGAATTTATCATTATCCTCAAATTAAAAGACGTTTAAAGATACTAAAAGGACAATTTCTTTTTCTTGTTTTTCAAATGAATGGTTAACGCTCAGCCTCACCAACCATCATTTGCTATTTGCTATTTGTTATATAAAGTTTTATTTTTCAAATCCAAGTAAAATATAATATATAAAGCATACATCATTGAGTACAGATTTACATTACCCGTGTAGCTCCATGAATTTACAGGTCAAAATGTTTTAAACATTTAAATGGATGAGTGTGACAAAGGCGTAGAGAACTATAGTAAATATACTTATGTACAATGTGTATTGTGTAGAGTTTTGTGTTTGGTATTTTGTATTTTGTCACTCGCCATTTGAGCATTTGAACCCTTTGACTGAGCACAAAGCGTGCTTGACAAATATGCATAGGAAATCCCAAATACTTACTACTTACATGACAAACTATGTAAAATGGTGTTCGTTCCTCCTTCATGGATTATTTGTCTTATGCCACACCGTACACCGTACCCCCAGAAAAAAGTCCCGTACATAGATACGCTTAACAATTCAAAGTTCATACAAAGTATGTAATGTGTAGTGTACATAATAAATAGTGTCTAGTGTCTAGTGTATCGTTTTGAGTGAGTACATTTAAATTGGAGTCTTTAAATTGGACACGGAGGAGGTAAAGGAGTACTTTTATACTTTATACTTTTTGGATCGACGGCTTGTCAAACATTCACTGGTGGTGTGCATTGTATCTCCAACATATATCTACTCATTTATTGTACATGGGAAACTACAAAGGTTTCTGGAGCCGCACTTGTTCGCCGTTCCTCAAAAAATCCGTTCCATTAATATTCATGGACACTGTAACAAGTGTAAAATGAGGAGTTCACAGCTCACACAATTCATCATTCACAATTATTACTACTCCTTTTTATGGATATGGATACACAATACACAACAATAATTGTGGAGAGTCTCCAAATCCAAATAAGAGTACAAGTTCTAGTTCCATTTCTATCATTTCTATCTCTATCTGTAATGCACACACACGCGTTCCCAAGTAAAATTCAAATAAATAGACAAATATGAATAAATGTACAGTGGAAATTTGTATATTCACAATGTCAATGTAAATGTAGCAATTTTGAAATTGGATGCGAGTCCATATGCAAACTAGATTCAAATTCCAGTTTCACGTTGGAAAGATGTAAAGAATTCAGTACTGGATGTATGGTGTATGCATAATCATGGAAGAGTGTACGGTGTACGTGTGCTTGGCTCCGTGAATGATACAATGTAGAATGGAGAATGGAGAGCGGAGAATGTCAAATCCTCGATTCTAAAAATGAGGGCCCGTCACACATCTCACATCTCACTCTCATACAAAATAAAGTGGGATCAAGTTCAGTTGAGTCGGCCGCTTCAATCCAGCTCCAGTAAATTAGCACGCCTTGGAAACTTCCAACAGCTTCCTCATACAACGTTGTACACTATATTTCACATACATGTGTAATAATCACTGCTTGGGTTCTGTCATCGTGTGTGTCATGATAAGAGACAACTTTATTTTCTATTTCCATACATAATTGCATCTTCCTTATTCCATGTCTATTCTATTCTATGAACTATGTGAAGGACAATGGTTAGCACTCGATGATTTTATTCATTTCAAAGTTGTACACATGTACAATGTACAGCTTTAATTTCATGTGTACTTTTCTTCTTTATGCCATTTCATGCCAAATGTCTATCCAAATTTCAACTTCAACTTGATAATAATGACATCATCCGTCCATCCAACTGTTTGGTTCTCAGTTCAGTTCTGTTCTGCTCACTTTAGTGTGAAAATTTAAAATCCATCATGACTGTATAAAAAATTCACCTATGTGTATTGATACTGACCCTTAAAAAGGATTAAATTTGATTATTTGATTTGCCTGTGTACAATGCACAATGTACAATGTATCTTCAATCTACTGCGTACAGGCTGTACTACTGTTTGGCAGTATTCTGAAAAAGCTCAATGATATCTTCATTTTTCCACATTTCTGTTCCTTGTACATTGTACATTTTGTATATTGTAAATTGTATGCTCAAAAGATTTCTATATAAGTTTTTTAGTTACAATATAAAATCTAGATTTGAAACGTAAAGTATCTTCATTTGCTTTTGCTCCTGGCTAAAAGTTAAAAAAGCATTGTACACCGTAAAGTAAGAGGAATAAAGCTCAATAAATCTAAAATATTATACCTTGAGGTTATTTATTATTTATCTGTGTATTATCAATAGAACCATGAATCAGAAATTCATATTCCCCCTCAAGACAAAAACAAGAGCTTTTGAACCAAATTCTTTGGGTTTTATTTTATCAATGAACTTTTTTCTTTGTGAATCACTATTTTATTAGTAGAATGAACTTGATGAAGAAGATGAGGATGAGAAAGAATAGTAAATAATAACGCAGGGAAATATTTGAAATAAGTGAGTAGAATGTAGAATGCACACATATTTTATTCATGCTGTAGTATTTTACGTTGCATTATGAAGCTCATTCATGCACGTTGTTATTTGTGAATAAACAAGAATTTCATTAAATATCCTCTCTTTACATTCAAATGAACCTAATAGATCAGTCCTAGAGCAACATAAAACAAAGTGGAATGGAATTCTCCTTTACTCTATCTACTGTATAAAATAGAATGGTCCTTGCCGATTTGAGAATGAATGTCTGCAATGCACAAGATGTTAAATGTTAGAATTTCTAGGCTCAAGTCAAGTCTCATCCCTATTTAATGTTCATATTGTGCATATCCAAGTAACACAGAAAGAGAAATTAATTACAAAATTGTGGAGAAGGAGTGAAAGGAGCGATGAAAGCTTTGAAAAGATCCATGTACATAATACATAAACAATTTGTATTGAGCTACCGTTACAGTCCAACACCATGTATGTAAATTATGAGGATACACAAGCACATACATAAAATACATACATTTTAGATGGAAGGAGCAGAGAGCGGAGAACATTTGTTAGCAAAGGGTCAAAATTCAAAATGTGTTCAGGTTGGATCAGGAGCAAGTTGAACATGGAACATGTTGAATATAAAATACGTTTGAATCCCTTCCGAAACCTCGCGTATGTACTTAAAATGTACATTGTACATTTTGTATGCACAGATTCGGAATATGAGTCCTCTGTTTGTAGTTTGTACCTCAGCTGTATCTGTATCTGTATGAATATGAATATTAAACGTGTCTGATTGGTCCTGATTATGCATCGTTTGTCTGCCCGTATTTATGTATGTATTTATTATGTACATTTTGAAGCTGGATTCAGCTTCCGATTTGAATTTACACACCATTGTAAATTGTAAATTCAAATTGTAAACAAAGTCGGGCGGAATGAACGGGCGTGAGCTGAGTTGCGTTGATGGGCGATGAGAATGTTCCCACTTGCTACCAAGTTTTTTTCTTTTAAATCCATTCCTATTGTATAATGTATAATGCTTAATGTGTATGATATAAAATATATTTGTTTTATTATTGTCATCCAAAAAGTGAGATGGTAATGCGTAATGCGAGAATTCAAATTTGGGGAAGAGAAAGTGTCCACTTGTGTGTCTCCAATTTATTATAGGAAAAAGGAGTAAAGACTAAAGACAGTGTACCACATTCAGTTCTTGTTGGACACGCTAAAATTGATATCAGTATTGACTATTGACACTGTGGACCACAGTCTTACAGTTTACAATTTACACTGTTACTCATGTGGGTGTCTCTCTCTTTCTCTCTCTTTCTCTCTCTTTCTGTTGTTCAATTGAATCTCCTTTGTTAATCTTCTGGGCTACATAAATAAATAGGAGCTGATGATTAAAAAGTCAAAACCATAAATCTCTGGAATTACTGTCACGCATCCCTTGTTAATGACTTGATCTATGCAAACTCATTCAGATCAGATGTGTCGACTCCACAGATTATCTCCATCTCTCTCTATCTTTCTGTTTCTACATTTCATTTCATTACATAATACAGAATATAGAATATAGAGAACCCTTTTCTCTTATCCACAAGAGTAATAATAATGATATCAATAATTATGCATTATATGCAAACATCAAACAATTTAAACAATTCTTCATTGTCATTTAGATCTGTTCCTCGTTCCTCGTGGATCAATCGAATTAAATCCGCAATGCAAATTCAGGCGCAGATTCAGACTCACAACTTTATACAGTTTACAGATGACTCGATGATTCTGAAGGCCTTTTCACAGTTTTTACAACCGTATTAACTATTAACACTCACTATTCATTTTTGTACACTGTAGAGATGAATAAGGTTAAAATGTGGAGAATGAAGAATGGAGACACCACATGTAATAGAATGAGCGCCATAGCTCAACCCTTACTTCAAGCTTCAAGCTTCAAGTCAACTCTTGTACAATATTATTAATATAAAGAACATCTGTTTTACACTCTCTCTGTTTTTTCTCTCGACACAGTGGATATTTGCATACGAGTTTAAAATTTAGAATCAAACACAAAACACAACAAAGCGGATTCATCTGCAATAATAATATTAACACTAATAATCATACTTCTTGACTCGAGAATCCAAGCCGTGTACTGTGTACTGTGTATTTAGCATTTGAATATTTATATCAGAGGATGATAAAAAAAAGAAATGAAATGGAGTGCTAATACTTTAATGCACATGCGATACATGATACATGATGCAATTACGTGCCTTTCATTGGCATTGTCCAGAATTGAGATTCAGATTATGCTACTAAAGATTTGCACTCTCGCTTTCATTATTACTTTTCACCTTTCCGTCTAAATCTGTTCTAAGTGGGCTGAAGCACGATCTTAATGTGATCCGCTTATACTTGTAAGAAGAAAGAAGAAAGAAATAGAGGAATCAATAAAAAAGTGCACGAGGGAATTTTTGCATGCAACAATTTATTTTTTGAGGTTGTAGTCTGAGGTTCACCTTTACAGCCGAAAAAATCCTATACTTTCATTAAATAGATGATTATAAATGACTAGTTTAAAAACGTTCAAGGTTTCAATTTTACATTCGGATTTGTATAGATAAAACTCATAGTAGAAAATTTCGGATGAGTTGAAGTAGTAATTAATTAGTTTTGGGAAGTCTCGAGTCCAGAGTCAGTCCAGTATTTAGTATTTAATTTTTGATATTGCCTTGATTAAAATTAAAATGCACGAAGACGGGAAGGCTATAATTCATACATTTTTTCACTTTTTCCTCCATCACGCCCATCATCATCATCATCATCATCATTGGGTTTTATATCTCTACATAGTACGTGCATACGACATAGGACAAAGTTGAATGTGAATTGGTAATGAATGGAAAAAAGGGAGATGGACAGAAAAGAGTTTCTTTCCCTCTTTTGACTACGAGAGACAGAGAGACAGAGACCGATACAGAGAGAGCGAGAGAGGGGTGGAAAGTCACTTTTTTTGAAAAAAATCATAGCTTTTAAACTTCAAACAGTTTGATATAATAGCCATGTGGAATTCGTCGTGGGCAATACTTTGGACTTTGAATTGTGGATGGATGGACAGAAGGGACAGTTTGAACAAAAGTTGAATCTGCTCTAAATGCTAAATTCTAAATGTACAGTGTACAATATATGGACAAGTATTATGTAAAAGGAAAAAGAGAATCAAGACCAATTTTCCAAATGACCGTTTCATTTTTCATTCAGCTTTACAAAAAGACACAGAGTTGGGAATTCTGCTGATGAATTCTAATTAGTTGATAATTAAAATGCAAACATATTAATCACATGTTACCCAGTCCACATTTTTTCGGAAAAAACAAAAAAACAGACACAATGAGGCCGGCACATGACGAGGGAAATGATTATCAGCGTAATTGTAGTAAAGAAATCTAGTCCGTTTTATAACGACATGGCGGTTCTTCATAATTTGTCATGTAAAATTTACACCGTAGACAAATTATGATTTTTTAAAAAAAATCTATGTTCTTGATTGTATATTGGACATTGTACAGTTACATTTTGTAATAACAACTCTAGTTGCACGCTCTACTTGTCCACATTTAGTTCAATTTATTATCTCTAAAGAGAGGCGTACACAAGCATAATGATAAATGAAGAAAAAAATAATTTTGATGGTGTGTCGTATCCTATTTTTCTGCATCTTCTTTTCATTATCATTACTTTTCAGCTTTTGCTTTTATTTTAAATTCATACTACAGCTAGCGTTGACCAAAATGTTCAACGTGTGATCTATTACACTACTGACAATTTTTAATCTTTGTCCATTTTATTTTGTTATTTTTTACAGAGTCGGAAAAAGGCCGAAGTTAGCACAGGTCACGGTCACGCCCACTAAAATGCTTCAGTCATCCCATCATTTATTAATAAGAGTCACTGCAAATCCAAATCCAAATCCAATCACACCATCGACAAAGATGATATTCCAGTTTTTTCATCCTTATCCTTGTCACCATCGTCATCGTCGTCCTCATTTTCTATATAAACTGTAACAAATTACATGATACAGTCATTATAATTATTATTATCATTCTACTAAAATAGTAAAAAATATTAATGATACTAAAAATACTACCTCCTAAATGCTACATGTACAGCACAAATGTCTGTACAGATTATCTACACTCTAAATTCTACACTTAACCACAATACGGAAACACACAATCCCATTTTTCGCTACTCTATTCTACACTCTAAACCTCAAATTATCAATTATAATATTATTCTATCATGTATCATGTAGTATAAAAACTAGAAACTAAACAAAGCAGGTTTATGAAGTTAATTTCTATTTTTATCAATTTTTAATTAACTTCAAATTCAAAAAGTAGATAATTATATTTTCTCCTCTTTTTCCTCTAACGGCGTCATACACATTGTCGTTGTCGTTTGGATTTTGCAGTAGTAATAATAACTATTATTATTATTATCGAAGACGAAACTTCCGCTCTTCGGCTCTTAGGTTTTTTGTTTTTGTTTGTTATACGAGTTAAATATATTATATATTATATCGGTTATAAAAGTATATATATATAAATACTAAAAGCATAAAGATATCGTTCGTTTGTTTTGTACTTTGTACTTGTATATTTGGCTTCTGTTGGTCGTTTCCCTGTAATTGATTATATAAAAAATATAGGTATAGTTTGTACATACCATGATGTATTATATATTATATTATACAAAGTCTAGGGTAATTAACATGTATTATACATAAAGTTATTATTATTAGAACGCGTTTCTAGTTAGTAGTAGAATATGATGTAAGTTGTACTGTAAACTTTAAGTAAGTACTGGTTTGTGTATCTATGTAACATGTGTCCACGGCACGCTCGTCCGTCGTCGTCTTCATATGCACATAACACTATACATAATACATATATGTAAATGTATAAAGCAAAAATTCAGGCTCTGTACAATTGTAAAAGCAGTATACAAAATACAAACTCATAAAGTTATTCATAGTTCATAGTTCATAATGTTTATTTTGAATTTGTGGTGTTCAACAAAATTCCTTTCATGTGTTGTGTATTTACATTTACGTTTATGGAATATGGAAAATAGTATTTTATCATGTAAATAAATAAATAAATAATATATATTATTTGTGCGGTATTATTTTTAAAGATAAAAGATAAGAAAACAAATTACCAGTATTGATTATTAAATAATGTTTATAGTGTAAAATGTAAAGTGTAAGGATAGTGTACATTGTACATTGTACATATTATTACGTATACATAGTAAATAGTTAATTATCTATCTATTTGTTATAATGAAAAGACGTTCGTAGTGTAATATTCAATATATTTAATATTATTATTATCAAAGTCCGATATTAATAATTTCAATTTCAATAAATGTGATCATCTCAATTTTTCAAAAAAGAAACCTATTGAAGGAATTCAACAGATCTGCATCTTTTTTCTATCATATGCAGCATTCTCACAGCGTACGTGTTTCACACATGCATATAACATGTAATATTAACACTGTGTACATGTATCGTTTAAAGACGAGGGTTCAAGTTTTGAGAAGATCGTATCATGTAGCATATATAATATATAGCTCATACTGTTCAAGAGCTACCTAAATGGGGATGTTGAGTGATCGTGAAAGGTGTGAAAATCTCTGTGTGTGGACAACTACAACTTACTACTACAGCTAACAGCTATGCACCATTGATATTCCAGTTGACTTTGAGTTTAGTGTGTTGTTTGGATCCATTATGTTAATGGTGAATTGAGTTGTTGGGGAAAAAGAAAAGATGTCCTGCTGCGACCTCATGAAACCCGGAAAAATTGTCATCCATACTCAATACTCCAGACTCCAGACTTGATGTAAAAGAACTGAGGACTGAAGGCCCACAGTTTGAATGACTTCATTCACTGACTCTTTGAGAGCATATGTGTAATATGCATTGTATGGTGTAAACGGTCCTTACATAAGTGTTTCTCTCGTCAACACAAGGATAAACATCAATAACACAACATTACCCAAAGCAAATCCATAGAATCTAGAATATAGCCTGTGTATGCACATGTGTATATACGCATTGTAATTCTTATTGTGCTAACTTATACATTACATTATACACATATGATTCCTTTTCTCATTTTCAAGTTCAACTTGAACCTAAGAGCAAATGTTGATTTTGATTTCTGTTATGTACTATACACACAGACTCTTTCAACTTGCAACGTAAAAATCCACTGATACTTTTTCTTTCTATTATTTTTCTATCGGTATTATCTATCATAAATGCACTCTGCTTTATTAAAATGATGACTTTAAAAGACAGTTTTGTTTTCTTTCTACAGCCTGCTTCCATTTCCCAGTTGTAGCTGAAAAAGAACAGAACTAATACTGAAAGGAATAAATAAAGAGTTAAAACTCAGGAGAAAAAAAGCAAGTGCATATCATACGTCATCAAGTTATATATTATACATGTACGCTTTTGTATTTGAAAGCTGAAAAGAAAAGAAAAAGCGAATAGTAATGATGGTAACATTATTATAATATTTTGATAGATGAGCATTTTGTATCGTAGCCTATAGTATATGCTTTATTGTATGTATGGTTCTTTGGGAATTGAGTATATTTTCCCTTTTCCCTTTTCGATTTCTGATTTCCGATAAAAACTTGCCAATTCCCGATTATCAAATTCCCAATTTCAATCATAAACATGCATTTAATATTGAAAGAGTGAGAGGGAAAGGACAGGAAAAAAGATAAAGTCATAACATATATTTTTAGACACATTACATTGACAAGTAAGTACTTGCGTACATACAAGATACATATATGTGCACACTGCACACGTAGGGACAATCCAAATCCAAATCCAAACTTATTATTGTTTACACAGTACTATTACATAAAGAGTAAACAGTAAACAGGGTACATGTAGTCGGGTTATTCTGGGTCACTGAATTGGATTGAATCAATCCAACCGTCATTCCAGATTCCAGCCCCCATTTTATACCAAATTATCCCAAAAATATGCTCTCCCTAAACATAATACAAACTACACCCTTTTTATACAACAAAAACAATAAAAGTCGAAAAATATTGTGAGGATAACACTGGATATCTTACTTTTTAGTTGCGGAAAAAAGGTAATCTTTTAATTCTACTTCAATATTGGAGGATACAAATAAAATGCTTCTCATAGAGGTATAAAAATTCATGAGTTTGCACTCGTTTATTTTAATAATGAACATCATTTTGATTAAAAGTAATTGGAATTTCCTCGATACATCAATACAGAAAAAGTAAATTTATCAAAAACATCAACAAGGAATAATATTTCATGTGAAAAAGGTTGAAAACTAAAGGAAAAAATACCCATTGAATTGGACGTTGGAAGTGTAAATGAAGTTGTCTCATTTCTTAATCCTCGAGAAAAAACCGTCCTGTAAATTAGCTAATAGTAATAATAGCATTAAAAGCAATCAAATTTCAAGTGCGTTTTCTCCTCATAATAATTTCTTGACGCCCCCAAACAATCCATTTCAAAAGCAAATCTGCTATACATACATCATTTGTATTGTACACTACTAATAAACAGGTTTAAAACGTGGAGTATGTCGATTGTCAATGCGTGTGTATTGTACGTGTAACATGTAATTTATATTCATGGCATCACTATCATTGTCCTGAAAAATGTCTTGATCCGAAAAATACATATTATTACACACGTATTAAGCAAAAATAATAAATCCTTCTTTTTTATGAAAAATCTATACCTCTTTTATTATTTGTAGGTCTACAGTCTTCAGTCTTCAGTGTACATTATAACTATAATGAATATAATATTGAACATTGAGAATGCCCTTTACATGAAAACATACAAGTAGAAAGGGTATTATTATTATTATTTATTGAGTCTGATGGAATGGAACAAACTGGACTGGACTGGAATGTCCTGACATGTCAATGGATTTTTTATCACTTGTACATAAAAAAGAGGTGTCAGTTTCATTAGACACAAAAGGAAGGAGAACAGAGTCTGTTTATAAAGTTTGGAGACAAGAGGAAAGTTTGAGGAAGGAATGTGACACCCAGGTTGAGTATTGAGGATAGAAAAGAATAAAAAACGAGGAAAAGAAAAAAGTGGATGAAATAAGATACAAGGTTGATAGCTAATGGAGAAGGATAGGAGAAATAAGTAGATAGGAGATGGATGATGGATAAAAACTGGGCGGGCTTCTTATAAATAGAGTTGTACAGTTCAAATAATATGAAACAAATCCATAATACGATACACGATACATCCAGCAGCAGCAGCTCAGTATTACTCAGTAAAACATAGTTGTTAATAATAACAGTAATAATGATAATCGCTTCAAAAAGTAATAGAGCACAGTATATCCATTTTGTGTACAGTCTGATGCATTATCAGTTTCTTAAAAAACTTTATCCTGTTTGATATTATCATCAGACTGGGGATTATCAAGGTGTGTGTTTGTATTTTCTACATTGTGCATTGTACATAATACGCAATATATTATGCATTACATCTTTTCCCCTCTTCTTCTTCTTTAGGTATTATATACCTTGAGCTATTTTTACAGAGGATAAATATGTATTTATGGCAACTGATCTGCTCCTCTGGTCTATTCATGACGCTTGAAATTTGAAATCCAATACCTAAATACTAAATACGCATACATATCACATGTAATATACATCCTACATCCCTCTCCCAAGTCCTGAGTATTTAGTTTAGTTTGTACTTTGTGTATCATACCTTTTCCTGGGTGTTTATTTGGATATTTGTGTATCTAATGTCTAATACTTGTTTAGCTCTCTCAATTTCATAAAGTACCCACTGAACCGTCCCTAGTATTTAAAAGCGTACATTGTACATACTAGTCTACTGTAGAAGGTAAAAGGATGAACGCTGAACACTGAACACTTTTAAACACATGTATACAAAAATATCAAATACAGTGTTATGAATACTGAAAATATACATTAAGTGACAAGAGGAATGAATAGAGAAAAGAAGTAGAGAATGGAGAGGAGCCAGTTAACAGTTAGTATATTAAATGTATCATTGTACTACATTTCCTTAATAATACTAGATCATATATATTATAGGTGTACATGAGATTTTAGATGCATTACTCCGTGTATCATGTACATTGATATGAGTGAATGAAGGAAGGAGTGTTTAAGCAATCATGTATCATGTTCACCATCAATATAATAATATCTATTTACCCCATCGTTTATATATTTTTCTTGTTAGATCCCTTACCTAAACTCATACTGACAATTTACTCACTCAATTCTTCATTCATTCATACTCTATTCTCAATACTCAATACTCACCCACCCGCCCTCCCATCAAATACGATATCAAATAGACAAATCTTATCATATTATTAGTAGCTAGTTAGGAGGATTATGTCTTAGTATACACTTGAAATTTAACATTGTCAACCGTGAACTGTGATGATATGTTTTTATACTAAGTAAACTCTTGTCACCTTTTATCTTTTCCCTGTTTTCATACATACACTATACATATTACAATATCAAATTCAGATTCAGATGAATATATAATTCAGCATTCAGCTAATAGACAAACTTATCCTCTTGTAGATACTTTTTCAATCCATTGTAAAAAGAAATAAAAGTAAAAGAAATTTATTTTTAAAAGTATATCTTCATTTATATCACGAGATAGATACACCTTTAAACTTTAAACGAGTACCCATGTATAGCTAACAAAAACGAGTAACGATTAACAACTCACTTAGTAAAGTAAAAAGCAAATCTATCTGTTGCTCTATATTCTATACATTCTCTACTTTACAAACATGTTGTACACTGTAATTACTAAAAGCTTATCACTTTATCGTCTATTACTGAAAACCAATTAATTTCCCTTGCATTAAAAAATTGTTGAGGAAAATGAAAGTAGGATGCTTCTTGATAATGTAATACAACATACACAAACACATCACAAGTCTCATCTACACAAGTACAAAGTACACTTATTGTAAGCAATTTGTATGTACATTGTACATGTACAATGTACAGTCAACAATATCCGGCTTATGTAATACGTAATACATACATACATACATACACACACACAAGTATACATTGTAGATTGTAGGTAATTGTACATATGGTCAATACTCAATACTCAATACAAATAATGATCAAGTGCCCGCCCACGTACGGATATCAGCAGTATATCATGTCCTCACAGAACCTAAAATTAGGAAATTCAGGATCCGAAAACAAGCCTCAAAACTGGACATACGATACATGTACCTTATGACAGAATCAATACTGTGGAGGAGGACAAATGATTCTATCCCAAATACTCCAAACTCCAGTCAACAATGGAGAGGAGCGAGAAGGAGAGTACAATGAAAATAAATATAAAAGTCTAGGAGGAATGCAGCAGCAGCTCCCGATTCCCCATTCACCATTCATAGATGCTTTGGTCCTCACATTCATCAAGGTTAATTGGTACATTTATTATTAGGTAACTTTTTCTCCTCTTTCACTTTACACTTTACCCATTCATCTCCAGTATCCAGTCTCCAGTTCATCTGTAGCCTTTCTTTTCTTCTCCAAAAGTATATGGAGGGCTCACAGTACATTTGGATAAACAATGTCATGGATTTGGAACCCATATTTTGGATTTTGGATATGTATGATGTAACGGGTAATGCGTCTCTTTGTATATCTACTGACAATGAAAGTGAAAAGCGTGGGTGGAATGATCATCAAATTGATGAACAATGAACAATACTACACACTGCCATGCCGAATTGAAAGTGAGCATAATACGTTGATTTCCCCCCGTTTTATCAGTATTTATACAAATTACGAATACAATTCCTTTTGACTGAAATTAGAAATTAGTCTCCTGTATGTATGTAACTAAAACTACAAATACCGGCAGCCGACAACCGACAACATACCAATGTTTTCGAGATGTGGATAGAAAATATAGTGAAAAGAGAAAATCAAAAGTCAAAATGACAAAAGGAGTATGGATAATTAAGTACAAAGATTACTTCATTTACCCTAATTAAAAAACCAAAGCTCATGAAGTTGGACTTGATTAAAAAAATCTCAATCTATAAACATGGGCCTGAACTTTGAAAGTTGGGAAAGAAAAAAGAAAAACTTTCAAGAATGGTAAATGGTAAAGCCTGCTGTAAATTGTTTCATGATGATGAAATATGAAATATAGCAGCCATGTTTATATTATGCAAACTTGACTTTTTACAAGTCTTCACCCTCTTTTTAAGGATTAGGTTTAGGATTCAGGATTTAGAATAGAACAAGGGAGAAAAAAAAGTTTGCACATAATTACAATCTGTTACAAACATATACAATAGGAGCGTTTGCATAGACATATAATCAGGATGCAAATTATGAGAGACCGATGCATATTTTTGTCATCACTTAATTTCTCATTTCAAGTATTTAGACAGATAATTAAATAGTTGAAAGTATCAAAAGTATCAGCAACTTGGTGTAAACTAGTAAATGTCTAACCAATGACTAGTCAAAAAAGAAAGAAAGAAAAAGGGTTCAGATGACTGAATATTGAATATACCTCTATAAATTGTGAATTAAATGAAATTTTCACCAGAAAGATTTCCGCAAGTCACTTTCATTCAACTAAATACATTGTCAATTGTCAGCAATAGCTAAGCCTTGATTTCCTACTTTTCCTTTCTACTTTCTACTTTCTGTGTATTTTAAACTTTCCAGTGTGTTTTTCAAATTAAGATAAATGAAAAATCAGTATGTGAACTTTTATGATTTAATTCCTTGTCTAATGTCTAAAATGTCTCATATTTCACTCGTTTTATTTTTCATTGTCATCCCAGTCTCTCATAGTATTTCATTCATTATTTTTTCCCTTCATGTGTACATTGTACATTGTACGCACAAATGTTTTATACGTTATACGTGTGCACGTTTGACCGTTAGTTTGATATCTTTTTATATTTAGTATACAACTATTCCACGTACAATACTTAAAACTTATGTAGTATAGAAGCTACAAACTGTAAAACGTACAATAATCAAGTTCAAATTTCACGTGTGAATCTATATCATATATGACTTGCAACTTGCAATATCAGGAGTAGAAAAGGACGCATAGCACATAGCACAACCCGTTCAAAAAATCAGTGACAGTAATTGACACTCGAAAAGGTTTTAGTTTCACTCTTTTCTCGGTTCCCAATCCAATAGCAATGGCATATCAGACGATATCAAGCTTTACACATTTTATATTTTGTATAAATAAATATAGATTTAGATTCGGACTTGGTCACACTTGGGTTTCATACTCACTCTTACCTCTTTTCTCTTTTACTTTGAGCTTTCAGCTTTGAGCATTGAGCTCGTACCACTTAAGCTCGTATTCGTTATTCGGAGGTTGAGCCGTAAAGAATCAAATCATGATTCAGAATCCTGTATTACACAAAACCTTGTTCTTGATCTTGGGTTGAGGTCCTTTTCCAGTTTCCAGTAGCTAGTACTCAGGAGTGAGAAGTGAGAAGCGAATTTCTACTTTCTAGTAAAGATTGTACATTGTACAATATACATGAATGGATGTAAGAAACTCAGAATGGAGTTTTAAAAAGGTGTGAAATTTAGAACCCATTGAAATATACACATTCAGAATTCAGAATTCAGCATTCAACACTCAATGCTCAATGCTCAACGCAGTTACCATTACCAAAGATCACGGGAGTGAAGCGCACACATATGCAATATGCAGAGGTAAAAGGTACATCGTACATACGTCACACATTCTTCCCATTCATCGATTCACATACAAGCATTTTATATTTTATTGTGTACTTGTATATGTCATATGTACACGATTTAGAATCAAGTCTACATTTCATATTACACGGGGATAAAGGCTTTTATTTACACTTTGATATGATATGATATGATAGTGTTGATACAATACATTTTTCATTGATCATGTTGGTAAATATCATTTAGTATGTACGTCCACGTATATTGAATGTGTGGACGAGTGTGTTTGCTCCTTTATGTAGAAAGAGAAAAAGAGGGGCACAAATAAGAATGAGTTTAGGCTCGCTCCCAAAATAGAAGTTGACATCTCAATCGATGACAAATGACCACGAGCCAGAGTCAGAGCTAGAGTCAAGAGAAAAAATATTGTATATTCCATAGTTCATACATGATATAATATTATATGAAATTATATAAAATTTCATTTACTCAAGTGGAAACGTTGTGTCACATTTTCTGGAGGCATGTCTATTTTATATATTTTTACATTTTATTCCAATGAGAGCAAAAGGGAGAGAGAGAATGGAACATTTGATACTTCATACTTGATAGTTGATGGTTGATGCAGAGTCTTTTCTATGCCCTTTTCCCTGGCTGGTTCCTTTTCATAACTGTAGTAGGCCTACATTACATTATATTATGAGTGTGATCTGCAACTTTACTATTTACTACTTACCATGCACCATGTATCACCAAGAGTGGGGTTGTGAGTTGTGAGTTGTTGAAAGTTTACTTTGGGTTGACTCTTGAATTTAATAACATTATGTAACATAATATAGTATAATATAATATAATAGGTTTCAAATACTACTAATAATAATACTTGAAGTCATCCATGCCAATGCCATGCCATACCATGGATCGCGATGAGAGAGAAGAAAAGAGCAAACAAGCACTCAATTTGATTCATTTTCACTCAATCGACTATGAAAAGGCAACTGAACACCTATGTATCTATGTATTATGTACCATTTCACTCTTCACTATCATAAATGTACTCTACATTCAACATTCTACATATTTTATAGACATGATGATAAATATTGAATCCTTATTATGGGTGTTATTATGCATTATAATTACATAGTAGTACTAGTATATTTACATTTACAAGTCACAGAGAATTTTGAGCATTCCATGTACATTGTACATTGTACATTCTACATTACATACACTAAAATCTTCTGTACTTGACCATAAAAAATGTCTTTGTTGTACATATCACATATCATCCAGCTACTTTTTCTTTCTTGATTCTTGATTGTCCTATCAAAAAGCTCAAAGCTCCTCAAAATCAATAGTCAATAGTCAATAAGTTCGTACAATAAAAATGTGTGTACAGTGTCAAAAGTCAATAGTCAATGGTTGAGGAGTGAGGGGAGGAGAAACCAAAATACCAAACCAAATACCAGTTCTCAGTTCTCATGGACTTTTAAAAATAAAATTAGAGTTGAGTATTCAGTATGTATCATCACCATGTATTGAATTTCTTATTGTGTATTATGTATTGTGTAGCATGGTGTAGCGTAGCGTATCGAGAATCGAGGCATAGATGCCCAGAATAGAAAAGAATAGAAAAAAGAATGGACATTCAAACTTGTTGGAAATTGGATGGAGGTGTTACAATTTACAACAACTACATTTATGAATTGAATAATAGTTCAGTGGCCATATATCCATGTACATTGTACAATGTACAACTATAGAACATGTAATACTTTGATTTTGATTGTATTGGGAAAAAACATCTTGGGTAAAATAGGTGGACAATTGGCATCGACCGTGTGGTTTCTTGAGCGCGTTTTCAAGAGTTTGGAACAGCCAAAAGTAAACAATAAAAAAAAGGTAAAAAAGATCTCACCTGGGAGCTGGGAACGCACGTAAATGTACAGTGTACAGTGTACAATGTAGTTAGAGTAGCACTTTTGGATACACTCTCAAGAAAATTCCACAATAACAATGATTACAAAACATACAAAATAACGGCAAGTATACAGAATACATGCAACATAATATAAGTACAAGTATAATATAATACATACATACATAATACTGTCATCTTCAAAGAAGTATATACATTTTCATTTGGTTTTTTTCATTCATTTCATTCTTGTTCAACACCATGTAACATGTAGCGAATGCGGGGGAAGAAGTAAGAAATGAGCATACATCATGAATAAGTACTTGTAAATTTTTTGTAGTGTACAATATTATGCTTCTACATTCTACATTCTACATGCTTCCAATTAGTCTTCACCTCAACATGAGTACAAGAAAAGAATTTGTTTGATTTTGAAACCCTAGAGTTTAAATGGTACAAAATAAACTCGGACAATTGGAAAATATATGAAGATTTGAATTTAACACAGTTGCTCCTTTTTTCCCATTTCAAAAGTTACAATTTACAATACGAGAAACAAGACAAACTAACAAGTACGAAGATTCATGCACATCATGTAAAAATCACCTATCATTTTACTTTACTCATTTTTTTGACAAATTGTTTCTCATCATATTTTCCACTGTATGTATTATGTATTTGTGTACACAGTAAAAAAGTAAAGCTTTATCATAAAAATTTTATATTAAAACTTTACTTTTTTATGATAAAATACGTTGACACTACTGATTTAACATGTCAATGTCATGAAAATAAAGCGTAAAAACTTTTTTCTTTTTCTCAGTGTATTACTCTACAAAAGTTTATAGGAATACTAAAACAATATTGAGGGATTTAAAAACCATATGTATTTGTACAGAAATGTGTTTCTGATTTAGCAATAACCAACCGATAAAACAGTGATAATGTGGAGAAAAGATAGTGATCATCAAAAGAGACATTTTGACGACAGAATTTTAGAGGGAATTTTATATATATTCAACATCCAAGACGAAATGGAGACGTCAATTTCAAAATAAAATAGACACTAATATGACAGTTTGATCCGGAGCATTATATGGAGCTCAACAAAAATTATTCATGGATTTGACAGTCGTCCAGACAGGAGTCGGGTAGTCGGCTTGGACTAGACTAGACTGGAATGGATAGATGACAAGGGTTCTCCTAGTACTAATACTCTCTCTTTCTCTTTTACTGTTTGCATGTGGGGTAGGTATAAAAAGCTAGAGCTTAATCCCGTATCATTGATATCCAATGTCAGGAGATCAGGAAATCTGAGTTAGTTTTTCCTTCTCTTCAATTCCAACTACTACTATTACTACTCTTCTACTGTGTCATCTTTTTCCTAATCATCATAATAAACACCATACTAATAAATTCTTATGAAAGGGAAAAAAACAATAAATTTTCATGTGATTATTTGTCACATAGTATTTGAGGCCTCTAGAATTTTTTAAGCATTCTGACAAAAGTATTTAATATTTGATGTGCTTCTGATTTCTGGAAAAAAACAATTTTACTGAAACTCCTACACAGTGACAATTGACAGTAATAAAAAAAACTAAAAACGATTATTCAAGTCACAACTATGATGAAAAATAACGTTCTAGTTTAGGGTAAAATATGAAATAAAGAAGAAAAAAAGATGTGTGACAGAAAACAAAAACAGGAAGAAGCAATGACCACAGCTTGAAAAAAATTCCACAGATACTAGATGTAGAAAGCTTAAAAACTGCAGATACTTAAACATATGTATAAAGTATGCGTAGACATTATACATGTAACTATCTTGCACATATTTATTGCATTTAATCTTCAACATTCAACATGATGTACGAAAAACTTGTCATCGTTCGTTCATCGTCATGGTTTGTGCATTGACGATCGACGGTGGATCTCTTCAAATTAAATGTGAAGTGTGAAGGTGGTGTACTATAAACTATAAATATGCTTGGCTTTGCTTGTCTCTTGTCTCGTCTCTTCTCCTCGTCTGAGATCTCCACGGAGAAGTCGAAAGAGAGAGAAAGAGAGAAAGAGAGAAGTGTCACACCAGTCTGGATTCTGGATCTAGAAACAGAAACAGAAAGGCACACCATTCATCCACCATCCACCATACGTCACAGGCTAATAATAATCATGGAGTGAGCTTGAGAGATGTGTGTATACAGAATACACAGAGAACAAGAACCCCCTGAAATTCTCTCTTTCTCTGTTCTTTCATCCAAAAATGATTACCTACATGTAGGTTTATTTTTTAGCGACGGGATAGCACTCTAATCCTCTCATTATTAAAGTTCTCCAGCTCCCCTTTTTGAATTGGATGAAGTTACAACATGAGCCTTCATCATCCTCTCTTTCTCTCTCTCTTTCTGTCGCTAGTCGCTACTGTGTTTCCAGTCTCCAGTCTCCAATCTCGCGTCTTTACAACGTATCAACTCAACTCCTGCTCCTCTACTCTTTAAGTACACATTATTAAACATACAACAGCAACATATATAATATATAATACATATCTATCTACAAGTCCTCATTTTCCGGTAGTCTAGCTCTGATTTTCAAGTATGTATCCCATAATGAAGGGATAGTGCACATCTGTATGTATCTGTTTGTTGTAGTTTGTAGTTCTGGATGACCTACCATCAAGTTTTTACAATTATTATTGTAGCCCTTCATTATGTATGATTATGTAACAGTGTGCAGTGTGTAATCCTGAATGCATACAATATATCTACATTTCCCTTAAACTCCTGTATATCGAAAAAAATAGATACAGAGATAGTCTAGTTTAAATCTCTCTCTTTACCGTATTTATCGCTGTGAAAGTTTCAGTACAACAAAATCTCCGTCTATTTATTTACTGTATCCCTTTCTCTATTTTCTATGTATAGTTTATAGTTTACTTTGGTGTTTTAAGGGGTAAAAAGAGCCCAAGTTCAAGTCAAAGATGTTAGCCGCTGGAAAAAAAACCCAGAGAGAAATGATGAAAGTACGCGTGCCGCCGTCGTGATGCCTGAGCAAATGAATAAAAAACTCTTATTTTGTGATTCTGATAGTCAAAAATAAACAACGATCCATTAACATTGTGTCATCCAGATCATACGCAATACGCAATGTTCTCGTTTCCACATTTTTTTTCTATACAAAAAGGGTTCACTTGATCAGTTGACATAAGGAATTATGATTGTGTACAAGAGTTTGTTTTTTGATTTTACTCACTACATTGAACGGTGTAGACTGTAGACTTCACGCCTTTCTGTGTTATCTTATATTTTCTGCCTTTTTATGCTGTTCAATCCAAGTTCTGACATGTGAATTCTAATAGATAATAATAGATGATAATCTTTACAATTTTCCATCATTTTCAAGGAAAAAAATGAATGAATGAGATTCCCACGAGATTTTGTTGTGTATAAATGAAAGTGAACCAAAATCCATAATACAAGCACTGTAAGCTTCATCCTTCATTTATACTTCATACTCATATACATGACCGGCGCCTATGAGAAATGAGACAGTTTTAGCTTGCAGAACAAGACTAAATAAATATACAAATCATTCATAGAAAAATGTTTCAATAGAAAATTATGTTTATTTCAGTATATTTTCAGTCATTATTATATGTTATTATACTTTAACTGTTTTTGATGTGTTATTATAATAGTTATTGTAATACCACAAATGGTATTTCGTCTTCTTTTCTGACACATTTCATATTTCATACACATGGTTATATCATATTTATAATGAAACAAATATCTTGGAAACACATAAAACATTTTGTATCTAATAATAATAATAAACTGTGTAGTATTATTATTATTATTATATCATATTACAAGTATTCATTAGTAGTTATTTATGTAGTGGCAAAAAAAAACTTCCACTCACTATTACTGACAAACAGAAGTTCATGTAAACAAGGTAAATGCACTAAAAAAACAAATTGCTGACGTATGTAATCTTAAAGTACAATAAAAACAAACATATGTATTTTGTAGTCTGTAGCGTGTACATAAAAAACTAGGAATTAAAGAATTACGTATATTATAATATATTATTATATGTATTACATTATTAATTATTAGGTATTATTATAATTAGGTAGTATAATCTAAAACAAAATATTATACAAGAGACTGTGACTTTTATAAAATAGTTTGCACGTAAATGTAAAATAATATTAACAACAAAAGTATCACAATATTGTATGATATATACTTATTACGATACTTTTTTTTGGTCCTCTGTATAACTGTGCATTTGCATAAACTGCATGACACATAACACAAGTTAATAATAATTAATAATGAATTAGAACCTTTTCACTAGTAGGCAGTTTGTATACACATTTTTTTTTCATTAACACATGGGTTTTTACTCTTACGGAATGGATATTGGGGTATTGTAGAACAACAAGGTTTAAATAATGTACGTAAATTAACATGCTGGAATAAAATATTAAAGCATTTATGCACATAATAATATGTATGTATAATACATTTATATTATGCATAACTGTCCCTGAAGTAGTGTATTTACATATAGGAATTATAGGAAATTGATTGTTAATAAATAAAAATAACATTTTTCATAATATTTTGTTTCTTTTACAAAAAGTAGACATGTACGTATAGTACTGTAGATTGAGTGTGATAAAAATGAATTCTGTTTTTTATTCCACATCATACAGTATTTAGTATATATTTATATTAAAGTGTATTAT
>JABASP010001949.1:0-23934 GCA_019776565.1 Sminthurinus signatus | reverse complement strand
ACGGCAAAAGGAGCGACAGGAATCTTTTGAAAAAATTGCTCGGGACTTCCCTTTGACTCCAGAGGCGGAGTCCATCGTCAACTTGCCTTTTGAAGAGCTCCAGCAGAAACTCCAGACTCGGGAATTGTCAGCAAGGAAAGTTTTATCTGCTTTTGTGGCCAAGTCCATAATTATCACAAACGAGAGTAACTGCATCTGTGAATTTGTTCCACAAATGATGGTACATAAATATTATTATTTCTTCATAGTCTGCATTCATAATTTATGTCTTTTTATTTATTTAGCAAAAAAACATTAGAGAAAATTATGGAATGATTTTGTATAATTATTATTATTGTGATTGTAGGAATATGCGGATGAGCTTGACAAACTTCCAAAAGTCAAGGGGATTTTCCACGGAATTCCAATCTGTGTCAAAGATGATCATAATCAAGAAGGACTGGATAGTACTCTCGGCTACTCTGTGAATCTGGAGAAACCATCAAAAGAAGCGGCTGTGGTTGTCAAAATCCTTCAAGATTTGGGCTGTATCCCATTTTGTACAACCAATTTCCCACAAACTCTCTTTTCCCCGTCCAGTATCAACCCAATTTATGGGACGACCACAAATCATTTGAATAAGGAGCTCAGCCCTGGAGGTTCTTCAAGTGGTAAGAAAAATGATCTACTTTGATTTTTGAGCATAATATTATGTAATTCATTTTGTATAATAAACAAAGCTTTTATGTGTACGAATTTCTTGCGTTTTGATATTGTGCTCAAGGTACGGGTTGTCTAGTTGGGGCTGGTGGATGTCCATTCGGCCTCGGGAGTGACATTGGTGGAAGTGTTCGAATTCCTGCTCACATGAGTGGCGTCTCCACCCTCAAGCCAACTGTTGGCAGAATTAGTGGACGCGGAGTTGTGCAATGTTTGCAGTATTCAGCTGGACGTAAGAATCAAAAATGTTTAAAGTTCTTCTTTCGCGTGGTTTTTGGTACTGAAATAAAAAATTAATTAATTGTAAAAACTTTGATTATTTATTTTTATTATAGTAATGGGAGTCTCTGGAGTTTTAACTCCACGTGCCAAAACTCTATCACAAATCTACAAGGCTCTTACATCTGAAGCTTTACAAAATCAACGGGATCCTTTGGCCTTGCCCATTCCTTGGAATGACAGTGTAAATAAATATTCAATTTAATTATCAAGCTTAGATTCTTCACTTTTTCATTGTGTAAATGGTTCTAATTTTGGCGTTGTCAATTGTTAATGTTAATATAAAGCTTTTGTTTATTATTTATTATAACTGTAGCTATTTGAATCTACTGAGCCTTTGAGAATCGGCTACTTTACATCAGCTCCCTTCTTCCCATCTTTGGGTGACACTCCTAAAACCGTCCTGGAAGCAAAAGCTGCCTTGGAAAAGAGAGGACATACTCTTGTCCCCTTTGAACTTCCAGATAACTGGAAAATTGTCAAGATCAATGCTACCCTTGCATGTAAATCATAGAAATCAAAACAAAAACTTTTTTCAAAATCTTGAGCAAAATGCTATTTAATTATGTATTATAAAAAAGCTTTTAACTGAACTTTTATGTTTCAATTTTGTGACCAAGGTGCGGATGGTGGTAACCAAACTTATCGGAAGCTCAAGAATGACGAAGTGAGTTCAGTGGCGGAAAAGTTCTTGCGGGGTCGAGGTCTCCTCTCCTCTTTAATTGCAGCAGTTCAAGACAAACTTTGTGTATCTACTAGAAATTTTGTGGGGGATTCCGACGGTCAAAATTCCGAAACGCTGTGGAATTATTTGGTGAAGAGGAATGAGCTTCAGTATGAAATTTTGGATAAAATGAAGTCGTTAAACGTGGACTTGATCCTTTCACCTGCCTTCCCATTCCCTGCCATCCGAGTTGAAGACACTGATATTTTAATAGGTAACATCATTTGCAAGTTCTGTTTTGTTTCTCGAAAATTTGGGGATCAGAATTCAAAAACAAAGAATCTCTGAAATCAATAATTTACATCATATTTTTTGGATCAATTCAATTTAAACAATAAGGTGCCGGCATCTACTCGGGAACTTGGAATCTAGTGGATTTTCCTGCTGGAATTGTGCCGTTTGGAACGGAAACTTGTACAAATATCGACAGCTATGATGACGAAGGAGATTTCTACCTCAAAATAGCCAAAAGGGTAAATATAATAACTAATTACATTATTCTTTCAAATTTGATAAAGTTGTTTAAAGTTTAAAGTAACTTTTAAAAATATTTAATTACGATTATGAACTTTATTTCTGTTTTCAGAGTATCCGTTCAAGTAAAAATATGCCAATTGGAGTTCAAGTAATTGGAAAACCGTACAAAGAGGAACAAGTTCTGCGAATTTTGAATGAACTGGATGAATTTAAATTACAAGCTGGTGGAAATAACTGATTGTGGGATAAGATGTTCAGTTTTGCTATAAAATGAAGATTCTGTAAAACTGCAAATCTCCTAAAAAATGCTTTATACGAATAATTAATTATTAGTGTTTGTTACAAACTTGTGTGCTGTTTTTCTGTTCTCATCGTTTCCCCTCAAATTCAAACTATATTTTCTTCTTCCATCCTTCATAAGTGCATAGAAATCCTTATCATTACAGTTAAAAGTTGTAAAATGTACAAAAAACTTAAAATTAAATGTCTTGATATATGCTTTTTTCAACAGCATTTAGTTTCTACACTTTCCAATTCATTTATTTTTGTGATTTGGGTTTTGACTTTTGACTTTTGAGAGACTCGGAATTCTAAGCTCCGATTTCAAGCCGTTTCATTTAAGCAAAGAGGGAAAGCAATCACATTAATGTGAAACTCTGTGTCTGTGACTGTGCTTACAAAATACGACAGAGTTAGGTAGATACATCTCTTTTTTCAATTTCCATCGTGACGAAATGGAAGAGGAGTACAAAAGAAAGTTTTTCATCCTTTTTCTGCCTCGGGGATGTTTTTAGAGTTTAGAGAGCCAAACGTCGATTTAGATTTCACTTTTACTCATCATTTTCTCATTCCTTTCTATTTGCTTTATTTCTTGTTGTCATCGTTGTCGTTGTCGTAGACTAGCAATTCTGAAATGTACTTTTTCTACCCATTTGTGATTAAATGGATGGATTCAGTTCTTCAGTTCAAATGATATTGCTGTACTTTTTGACGTTTGCTTGAATTCAGTTGAGTTGAATTCCGTCAAGTCATCTAGAATCTAGAATCTACACACTCTTTTTGACTGAATGAAGGAAAAAAGAACATTTTGTGAAGGTGCAATCAAGAGTGAAAGTTTAAAATCCCATTCCATTGATGTGTCTTCCAGAATCCAGCTTTTAGAATCCAGCTTTAGGATCTTCTTCGTTTTCATTGAAACTGGTTACTATTTTCTGTGTTCCTGTGATAAAATCGTGAATTGTGGATCTAGGATCGAGATAAATTTGAGGCTTATCTTAAAATTTAGCTACGTTGAAGATTTGGAATGTAGCCGTTTTATAAAAACCCCTCAAAATTTGACATGTTTTACTTTAAATGAAAATTTCATGTATTTTGTGCCTTTGCAGTTGTAGTTGAATAGAGTGACATTTTGTCTGTTTTTTTATCCACCAATTTTGATTGTGTAAAGTACCAACACTTTTTTATGCATACAATTGAAAATTGTTGAATTGGTAAATGAAAGTGGAGACAGTTCAAATTTCAATCAGCGTGATTGCAACTTTGGGAAATTGGGATGAAATGTTTTACACTCATTTAAGTCAGCCTGAGTGTAGATTCTGAATTGTGAATTCTTTGGTTTGGATTCCATTGACATGAAAATGAACGGGTTGAACCCGTTAGTGAACAAAAGGGAGATTGCTATTATTTATCGAGCATTGAGCATTGAACATTGAACGTTGGGAATTGAGTATTGAGTAGCTCTATATTTCTTTTTTTTTGAATTAAACAGATAGAAATTGACAAGGCTATTAAAATAGTTTTTTCATTCCATTTGCATTTGTAATTCGACATTTGAATGGAAAATCTTTTTAAGCTCGAGGCGTTCCTTTAATTAGTCATTTTACAGAGTGGAGTGTGTATTTCAGATTTCGGATTTCAAACTAAGGGTGACAATAATAATAAGCCCGTGTAAATTCTGTAGGGGAGAGATTGAGACAGTTTTTCTTATCTAATTTTGTCAAACTGTAGAATTTAGACACTTTTGGATCCTTCCTCAATTTTGTTATATATCAGTCATACAATTTTATCTATACAGTCATTTTCCTTCCAGTTTCCAGCTCAGATTGACCAGATGGCAGTAATATTAATGATGCCCTGAGGGATTCCCAAATGGGCTCGACCCACTTTTCTCTCCATGATCAGTATTTTGTATTTTGTGTTTTGCATAAAAATAATCGAACAGTTTCAATGTCTCGTATCTCTGAATCCGAATCTGAATCTGAACCTAAATCTGAACCTAAATCTGAACCTCTGAATTTGAATTCAGGATCGGAGAAGACAAGAAAACGAAAATGACTCGATGGCAAAGTCAGAGTCAGACTCAGAGAATGAGAGAGTTCATTGATGATGGATGCGCTGTATCCTCCACACATCACACATCCTCATTACAATCAGATCCACAACGTTTGTTTTACATCATTATTCATTCCATGGATTTTCCCCCTAATCCCAATTCTGCATTGATAAAATCCAAATAGAAATCTAAATCTATATGCCTGTGCGGATTATGCATAATCCTCCATACACAACACACACATTTATACACATACACACGTTGGCCTCTTTTTGTGTCCTTTGCATACTATATTATGTAGATAAATGAATATTAGGCATATCTTCCATATTCCCTATTCCCTATTCCATATCTTGTCACATGCAGTTACCATTAAAAAATGCAATTTCACACTGCCTACCGCTTACCGCTCAACCTTCAACTTTCAAAGCTCGACACAAAAATTATAGACTGCCTTCTTTACTAGTCCCGTATTCTGCTTTATATTTTATTATATTATGTACTGTAGAATGGCTTTTTATATAGAATTTCCCTTGATCTATGCTCTGTGTTTACAAACAACGTCTACTTGGATGAGGATGAAAATGAAAATGACAAGGAAAATAAAAATAAAAATGATAATAATAAAAACTGGACGTCATTACATATTACATATTTTGTAATTAGAAACGGCGAATACAAAACCCCAAACGCATGCGGAAGCTCTTGTTATCATCATGTGTGATAACAACTTTAGTCATTACCTCGCGGCTCCAAGCTCCAAGCTCCAAGCTCAGACTGAAAGATATAAGCATACAGACATAGAAATTGTACACTGCCCATTGCACATTGCACATGCATTTTCATGTATAATGTATAATAAACTCATATCTCATGTTTCAATATCTTTGGATGCAGTTCTATTCTAGTTCTAGTTGCAGTTTATTCAGCAAAAGGAATTCCCTTTAGATTTAGATATGCAGTGGAAAATGAAGGGTTCTAGAATTACTCATCCATGTACACACAATGTTCAATGTACATATGCATGATGCATGTGTGCTGCACTGGACTGAGTTTACGGTTGAGGGTCGTCCCTTGATCATCACCGGGACTTGAATGCAACAGCAGTTGATTTGATGCAGGGATTTTCATTACACACTACAAACTACACATAATATTGCCCTGTGCATTGTACAGTGCACCAAACTGACTTGATATGATATGCTTTGAAATGATGACTAACTCTGGGACTTGTGAAGGGAGAGAGCCCTTCCCCACTCCCGCTTTTCTTGTTTCATTCACACATGAATTGGATTTTGAAGGGATTTCAAGTGTAAAAAAGGAAGGAAAGTGTAACTCTCTCTCTCTCTCTCTCTCTCTCTCTTGCGCCTTCATTCATTCATCCTTTCATTCATTCATTCTTCAATCCTATATCATATCTCATGGATAGTAGATAGATTCATATATATATGAGCATAGAAAAAACAGTATAAAATATTAAGGGGACTACACTTGCCTTTTTTCATTCAAATTCAGGCACTTTTATTGCTATTATTATTATTATTATTATTATTATTATTATTGTGGGTGCAAGATAACACACTTCAACTTCATGACTTTATGAATTTTGAACTCAAGATTTGAGACTCAAGTCCCTCTAGAGAAATTCATTCTGAATTCTGTATGACCATGAAAATGGCATCAAATGCTAAAATACTGAAAGTGGCACAATTGTATTTAAATTACCAAACATAATGTACTTTGAAGTAAAAGGTAATATTAAAAAAAGAGCAATAACTATAACAATGAAAAAACTGGTAAAGCTGGTTCTCGTCATTACGATTATTATTGCAGTAGTGTAATTACTAGAATTGTAAAAAATTCAAGAAGAAAGAGAATAGAAGAGCGGAAGAAAGAAGAAAGTCATTCACCTCTTAAAGAGCTGGAGTAAAAGTAAAAAAAAAACAAAGAGAAAGATGTTTAGTTTGTCCATCACGTCTTTTTTTCCACCTCCCTTTTTTCATTGATAACTTTTTTTCCTGTGTCAGCCATACTCCATACTCCACATAAGTTAGAAATAGAAAGTGTATAGTGTATACAGTTTATACATGTGGGCTCTTCCTTTTTTGACGGCCTCCTCTTTATCTCAGCTCTCAGCTGTCAGGTGAAAAAGAGGAAGAAGGAGGATAAGGAGACGGAGATAGAGGAGGCGAGGAACATGGCAATTCTGGTGCATTAGCCTCAAGACTCCAAACTCCAAACTCCAGACTCAAGCTAAAAGAGGGAAAGAGAGGAAAGAAGTTGTAGAGGAAGAGAGCATGAGCTTCTCCAATGTGAATGTGAATTTGATGACACTCCTTGACTCCCTATTACTTGTAATACGTAATAATACATGGGGATAAGAAATAAGAGGTCGGTGAGAAGAACGGGAGACAGAAAGACAGAAGAAAAAGCGACGGCAGCGGCAGAGAAAAAGTCAAAAAATCCTTATGCTCCCTACACATTTTTTCTCTATAATTTTTTATGTATTTATATGGTGGATTTTTCTGGGTGCAAAAGCTACCGATATAAATGTGTAGATACATTGTACACTGTACTTTGTACACTGTACATTGTACATACAAGGGAGGAAAGAAATGAGAAAACGTAATGGTAGAAATACTTGTTCAGCTCAAGATACTCTGGGCTCATGTGAATTCGGCGAGTAGTTGGTAGTTGGTTGAGGAAAGTAGAAAAAAGTTGATCATAATTCTGATCACATAAAAGCCATATCACATTTCTCTCTCTTCTCTTTCTTCTCTCTCCCTCTTCCCCATTTCCAATCTCCAATCCTTCTTGCCGAGTGGAAGAAGAGGAGCAGAGTTTTCCTAATGTTTTCCCAGTTTCTGCTCCGTTTCCACCCTCGCGAGCAGAAAGCAGAACCAGCATCAAAAGTACTTAGAGCGAGGAACAGCAAATATCTAAGGTTTAACGTGGATCCTTACGAAAAGAGAAAAGAGTAGCTTATATAAAATGTTATACTTTCATATTGAACATTGAGCAGTAAACAGCCGTGAGTATTGAGTCTTGAGTATACTACAAATACTACAGGACAAGAAAGTCAAAATCACATGTACATAGTTTTAGATTTAAACTGGTGTTTCATGACGATGACCGCTCATTTAAAATTGCGGTTCAAATGAAAGTAGCACAAATCTGAAGACCTTTTTTTTGAAAAATATAAAAACCCATTTGACTCAACTTTTGGTTTTTTACTTGTTTCATGTCCAAAAAACCAAAACTAAAAAGCTAGCAATGCCAAGTTTTTATACTTTTTGGGGCAAAACTGGAAAAGTAAATACTTCAGCTTTTCCTTTCTTTTCTAGAACTTTACATAGTCAATGTTCAGTTTTACACATGAATTGTTATTTTGAAAAATATTTAAGGTTGAACAGTCTTTTATTTGCTTGTATTATGTATAAAATGTTATCCATTCAACTTCAAAATTCAACAATTTTTCAGCCAGGTCCAACTTTGGGCAAACATGGAAAAAACAAAGTTTGTGGTAATGTGATGCGTACAAAGAGTATTGAAAATAGTGAACGGGTGTTGTTGGTGGCTGTTTGCTCATTTTCACAAGTATACACCATACTTGTAAAGGAAATTGCGACAATAATGGTCAAGTGTCTAGAGTTTAGAGTCAAGAGTCAGGAGGAGTGCTCATGGATTTTACCGTAGTGCGAATTCTTGTTCTTATTTTATTGCAGATAGTTTTTCTCTTTTTGTTATTGCTCTTGTGTTTGCTCGTTTACTTTCACTGTTTATTGTCTCTTGTTGTTGTAGTTTGTAGTTTGTTGTAGCACTTGCCGACAAAACTGCTTTCTATTTTCTATGTAGGCTCGTGTAAATTTCCAGACTTCAAACTAACCTACATTTTTTTGCTCAAAGTGGTACAGGCACAGAAAAGCTAGAGGAAAGTAACTGTAAACGACAAGTACAGTATGCTCTTGCCTTTACCTTGAATTGTATTTACTACCGACTGTCTCCCATCTTGTAAATTGTTGGTACTTTGACTAAAATGCTTCGAGCTTATACATGCACTTACACAATACACAATATAAACAAAAGGTTTAGAGCTGATGAAAATATATCTTGACCTGAACACTAAACACTGTGGGAAGGAGAAAACTCAAACGGACGCAACAGAGAAAATAAAAAGGAAAAGACAATTGTGCTGGGAATAGTACAAGCAATTTGAGTATGAAAGTCAAAGTAAATTGTGAAAACCAAAATACAGGTATTCAAATTCAAACCTTCATTTAGTTTCTTATTCTGCACAACAGAAATTTGGAATCATGTGGCTTTTGTTTCAGCTATTTAAAACAAAGATAATTAATAACATGAACTTTATCCCCAAATTAGTTCCATTCCATTTCAAGTCATACGATTTCCGTTTCTATGGAGATTTTTTATTTAAACACCTTTTAATCTCATCTCTAATTTCATGCACTTTTGTGGTGATGCAAATAAACAGAACTTTGAGGCATTTGCTATGTCGTTTCAATCTCGACACTTTCTTGGAGCAGTAAATACTAAGATGCATTCTTGTTTCTTGTTAGCGGTTAAACTTGAATCCTTTTCGTATGCATTTTTATTTTAATGTCCGTATTCATTTAGACCAAACTCCTTTTAATTACATGCTAATGTTTTAAGAAACGACAATTACCTCAATGATTTTACCTTTTCCATCCATTAAAAATTAAAATCATGGTGACAACAAGCAGTTTAAATAGCTTGTCATTAATGGTGCATACAATACTTACAAAAATAATAGTTATTAAAATCAGGTATAGCCAATATTCTTTGTAACTGCATACTGCACATTGTATTTTGTGTGGGAGAGAACTTTAATTAAAGACATGAAAACGTTGCACATTGTACACACAAATGACTATTTACTATTTACACGTACAATAAATGCCTCCAAACTACAAATGAGATGAGTACTCACAAAGTCTGTACAAACTACAAAGTACAAGGGCGTTCTTATAATTATAATGTCCAAGATCCAAGATTCAAGATTCAAGAGGGTTAGAATTACTTGGAAATAATAAGATGAGAATGAGATTGGAAATGACGAGGACGAGGGCGACTGAAAATATGTACAATGTACAATGGATATTGAAGGTATTTCCACTTGGTATTTGTATACGATACTGCATACTGCATCCTTGACATTGACAATAAGTAGCAGCCGCTTTCTCCAGTATGGCCAATTTATAGATGGGGGATGATTTTAAAGCTAGTCACCAACACCAACACAAGCACCATCATCGTCACAGCCACAGTCACAGTCAAAGTCAAAGTCAAGCAGGGAATGTTGGGGCAATTTCACCAACGACCTTTTCTTTAACCAAGGAGATTTAAAAGAACAAGGAACAATGTAAAATGTAACAGGGGGACTTTCACCTCTTCTTCTCATTCAGAAGCAGCCTCAGCACAGCTCACTGGAGTATACACCGAGGGGTAGTATAAAGTAGCTTTAGGGAAGTTGAACGAGCGGAATCAAGTCTTGAAAGTCTAGAGTCTAGAGTCTAAAAGCTAGAATCTGGATTGTACACAGACTGGAATGGAGAAAGTAAGAAAGTACAGTGTAAATTCGTTGTGAAAGTCTCCTCACGTGAAAGCCATCGTTTACGACAAGGAAACGTGAGTTGAATCTCTTCTCATCTCATAACCTTTTTACTTTGACTACACAGTCTAAAGTCTACATCTACAGTCTAAAGTCGACAGTGACTACTTTGACTTGTTTCTCTCAATTTCCCGTTCCATCCAGTTCCCAGTTGTTCTGATACTTTGGCTGTTAAAACAGTCACACTCGAAGGAAGACGGAAGAAGAGGAGACTGAGAAAGTACCTTATTTGTGTCTCAAACTTTCATAAAATACACATATGTATGTAGACACACGTCCTGGATTTGGATTTGGATTTGAATTGGAATTTTGAATTCGGATTTGGATTCCTTCTCAGATTTAGATTTAGATTCCAAGTTGGTTTTGCTTTTGGATTTGGATTTGGATTTTCAGTCAACCTTTTGGATATTGACTATTGTAAAACTCTCTTGTTTCACACAGACTCCAAGACAAAAATACAACTACACTTTTTAACAAGATAATACCAATCTTTTTTAAACGAGGAATCTTCATTTCTAAAAACAAAAAGCATATTTTAATTCTGATTTTGTAAAGAAAAAAATAAATGGAAAATAAACTGTTGAATCGATTAAATTTTAAGTCTATTAAACTATTTTATATTTTATACATGGTTTAAAAACATTTAAATTTGTTTAATTTCCATTTTATAGGACGCAAACAGAGTTGAAGTAGTTTCCAGAGAATTAAAACTACGTCCATTAATTACAGGTTGGAGATTGGAGACAAGATGCAAAATAACTGCGAGTACTATATACTTGTTCTTTGGTCCATTATCCATTACATAAAGCACGGTAAATAGCGCATGGGATGAGCCTATGAATCTTGAACGTTTTAGAGTTTTAGATTCAGTCTAAAATTCCAATTCCACCTTTTAGAACAATAAGGTAAAGAATACACAATACAGAGTACAGAGTAAAGTGTATGGTGTATGGTGTAAGTTGTAGGTGGATGAGGAACCAAAGTTTTGCCTCTTCCCGACAATTTATGACCGGTTTAATTTAAAAGGAACATGGGAAAACAACCTATGCAAAACAAGATGGAGATGGGAATACAAAAACAAGAACAGGAACAAGAAACACAATCAAATAATAGACTTTCACATTCCGTTGAAAGTTGTGGAAACAAATGGGTGCACAGTGCACAATACACATACAACTTTGCTTGTGTACATAAATATCATTGCACAGTGTACAAGTATTCAGTATTCTGTATTCAGTCCAATAATAGCAACGAAACACAACTACAACTACAACAAAACAGAAGGCAGTGTGAGAGAGAGAGATAAAAGAACACCGCCATTCCATTCAAATGCAAGTGTTGAGACTGACTTAATAGTTAATAAAAGAAGAAGACGAAGAAGAAGAAGATGAAGAGGGATGAAATGAAAATGGAAAGTGAAGAAGAAGAAGAAGGGGCATCTCCTTCTTATCCACTTAAAACAGCAGCGGGCGTATTGTTTACATTTACATTCAGCCATCGACACCAACATGAGCATCAACACCGACATCAAAACCAATACCAAAAGTGATCCAGTATATTAACAAACCTATAGAAGAAGAAAAGCTAGTAAAAGAAACCCTCCAGAACTCGTAGAAAAAGCGAAAATCCAAACGCATTTAAGAAACTGGCGACGGAAGAAGCTAATTGAAATGCAGTTGTTTTTCTAATGAAACGTCAAACTATATATAGAATATAGATACAGTAGCTCTGTTTAATGCCTCACAACCCTTCACCCTTTGAGATTCTAAAGTCTAAACGGCAGTAACAATGTTGTGTCGATTATCGATTGTTGATTGTTGATTGTTTATCATGTGTCAAATGAGCATTTAAAAACATTTTGAATCTGGGAAGCATCTAAATAATGTCTTGAAGAATCAACCATCTCCATTATCCATTATCTAAAATATCTGTAATCTGTAATTCCCATAGAATGTAAATACAAAATACATGTAATACAAAAAGTGCATTGTAAATTCTAACCCTCTCTTAAAACAGTAGTAAATGTTTAGAATAAGTAAGAACTAAGAACGTGGGGCAGTCAAATAAGATTAACTTTGCAATTAGTAGGAGAAATAAACAAGTAAAATGTGTATATAATTTTCTACGTTCCCTTTTCAAGGTTTCAATGTTTCAATGTTCAATGTTCAAGTTTCAAGCCCGATGAATTCCAGTCTTAAATTCCTCTACTATTTTAAAGTGCCATGGTGTAAAAATTAAAAGGTAATAAGGAAAGAGCTTTTTCCAGCCTTTAGCTCCAAGCTCCAGCCTCAACTCCGGTTTAATGGAATGATTACCCACAAGTGTAGAGATAAAAATCATTGAATGAATTTTATTACAGACTTTACTGTTTATTTATATGCTTTTCATGATTTTTCAATCCTATTTAAGTTTGAGATTTTTCCAAAGTAAAAACCAAAACCAAAACCAGTGTGTGGATAAAACTAAATAGTACATAAGAACACGAAAGCTAAGAGCGGGTGAGTTTGTTGACTGTTGACTGGATGGAAATCGGGGCGAATACGGGTTTAAATGCTGTCGTAAATTCTCACCTACTCTTTCAAATACCTTTCAAGTTGTATACTCTGTACAGTAATTGCACATGTGTGTGCTCAGTGACTCTAAGTCGCTCAACACACCCCCATGAAGAAATTTTGAATGTCTTGTCTTGAGTCTTGAGTACTGCAAGTTCCAGCACATCACAGTGTAAACAGTAGACGTTACACATATTGTGTATCGTACACTTGTGTTTAGTATTTCGTACAATACACACTAGTAAATTTTGGAAACAGTAACTTTGTCATTCGGTTTTAAAAGGATGCAGGGGAAATGGAGAGAAAAAGAGTTATTCCCTCTTCTCACTGACGTCAGTTTTTCACTGAAAGTTTCAATGCATTTACCCTAGAAGTTTTAAAGTGAATGAATGTTTTTCAAAAGCATGTTTATCAGTAGCAGTAAGAGAAAATTCAAAGGAAATACTTGTATAGTGTGCACTGTAACTACATTTAACATTTGAATGCCCATTCTACAAAGAAATGTGTGTGCGTAAAAGGTGCTGAGCAATTGTGATTGGAATTGTGAAAAGATTAATGATCTCTTGTCTCGTCCTGACTTTTCTGATCTTTTTCAGTCCAGCTCAAAAACTTTAAACGTCGTAAAATCTGTAAAAGTATTTTAAGAATCTAAATAATTTTTACTAACCATGAAGTATCAATATTACCAGTAGCCGAAGTCTTATAGAAAGAAAAGCCAAAGAATGTAATGCCAAATATCTTAATTTTGACTTTATTTTAATGATTAGGAAATCAAAAGAAAAAAACTGATATTTGTGAATAAAATGGAATTGTAAATATTTATTCAAAGGGGAAATTTGTAATTTTTACAACATGAACTTGATGAAAGATTGAAAATAGGTTCATTGCAAAAATTGTGTTTTTTACACTTGACTACGATTTGAACTGGGACCAGAACTGCTGGGACCAGAATTTGCGTTTGAATCGGGAGTGCCGCGAAAACCACCGATGCCCTTTTTAGCTGCTCGAATGGCGGCGTCAAAAATCTTTTCAGCATCCGTAACTGATCCTTTGAAAGCCAAGTTCTTCTGCTTTGACCCATCTGCACTTTGTGCCTTTTGCTTAGAACCTTCAACACCTCCCATTTTGAAAATCTATGGGAAATTCAAAACCATAGTACACATGATAAATTTGTACAAGCCCTCGGTAAAGAATACAGCCTAAATAAAACAACAATAATTGTTTTCCAATCTTTTTAGTGATTTAGCCTCTTTAGTAACAAATAAAAATGTACGTAACAAAAACAAATTCTTACCAATATTGTATGGCCTATGTAAATTTGCTCCAAGTCGAGAGCTGAATAATTGTTTATAAAGATACTTTGTATGTGTGCTAAAAACAAGTTTTATTCAATGTGCAATGTGTAGGCTGAAAGCTAGTGTAGCAACATGCGCATAAAGAAGTGCAAAATATAGTCAAGATTAGCACTGCATCAGAAACAAATAACATAGCATTTTGTCTATTTCACTATTATTACCAATACATACATACTTGACGAAACATAAAAAGCTTGTCTTTGTAATATGCCTACATATTGTATCTGTATTTTATTTCTAATACATGTAAGTCTTATAAAAGTTAAGGCGATCCACGTGCATTTTGCATAGCATGCAAAATAATGAGCTCTAAAGAGTGCTGTGGGCGAGTAGAAAAAATTATCAAGGCCTTGTAAGAGAAGCTAAGCTGTCCGTCTACACATCGCTCTAGCGGTCATATTATTTGCATCTCTTAGTGTGTCGAGACAACTTGAGATAACTAAAATCATGCTTTAGAAGTACCATTTAGATGTGCATATAGTCAGCTTTGCTCTGGAAGCTCTGAAGAATTGGCGCTTTTAAGGCGATACAAACTTGTCACAAAGGGGGATTTTTGACTGTATCTCAAGGCCGAAATGAAGTAACATCTTTACGTTTTTGCTTATAAATAATCATCCCTGTGTTGTCTAGGCTGTTGCATGCGGAGACTAAAAATCACTCGTGCAATGCATGTACTTGCATTTTATCCATACCTGTTTTTTTACTCGTTTGTGTAGTTATTGTTGTCTAATTGCATCAATAAGTTATAAACCAGTGCCACCGTTTGGTTCAAAAATGTGAGTAGAAAATTCAATTACGTTTTATTGCAATATTTTATTAGCTTGAATTATGTTTTGTCTTTAAAACTGCTTTGAACCACAAAAAACGTGTTCATGTGAAAACAAGTGATATTTAAATTGTTAACTTTTTACGCAGGGCTTCAGACAATGGACAAGAATTTCCAGAAATTTTTAAAATTGCTGATCAACCAGAGGACAGAATTCCAATAGGTAATGGTGTATTGTGGCGAATCAAAAGTTTTTTCATCGATCCAAAATGTGGAAAATGGAAGGACTTGAATTGTAAACCCGGTGATATAATAAAGGTTGAGAGGAGAGGAAGATTTCAAACATTTCATCATGCCATGGTTTACTTAGGACGTGTAAATGGGACTAAATATGTACTCCACTTCTTGCCGGAGCCGCAGAAAAATCATAGAGCTAGTAAAAAAGAACGTTGCCTTGGTTCTGCTGTCTTGTGGCCCCTGGGAGAATTATTTGCAGAATTTTGTCGGTGCAAGGGAATTAACTATCCGTATTCAGCGAATGTTCCAGGGTGTATTAAATTAGATAGACTGGTGGATGTCATTGAGCCCGATGAAGATTGTGCAGTGGACAACATGGAATTTGGAGCCTCTTGGTTTGGGATCACAACCCGAAGAAAAAACGACGTTATTGTAGAGAGGGCGAAGGATGTATTCTTTGAAAGTCTGAAGAATGGCCCACCGCAGTACAATATTTGTAGATTTAACTGTGAGACTTTTGCCATGATTTTACGTTATGGGGAGATAATTCCTTCAAGCCAAGCTCAAGTAAACGTAATTGCGTTTCTGATGCTCATAATGTGTTGTGCTGTGGGTTTGTTACAAAAATATTTAGAACCTATACACCCAAAGACACCTGTTTTTCTCCTTTTTATTTCAGTTGTCATCATATTTTTCTGGAAACGTAAAACTAAGATGTTCAGTGTTATAGTATAAGCTGATGTGTGGTTTTGAAATAGTACTGTAGTTTTATGTTATAGTTAAAAAATCAATAAATCTTGTACCTTTTTACATTTAAACGGATTGCTTTGTTTATTGGTCGAATTTGAACTTCCAGTCTACTCCTATGATATCATCTTAAAGTATAATATTCATCATTAATTGTCTTTACGCATTTAGACTTTAAAGTTTAAAATAAAGTATTATATTATATATAAATTTGTATTTTGTTCGTTTTGGACACAGCAACTTTGGGAGCCTTGCTAAATTGTTCTTTCTTATTCCATATTTAAAT
Source organism: Sminthurinus signatus (assembly GCA_019776565.1). Taxonomy (NCBI): domain Eukaryota; kingdom Metazoa; phylum Arthropoda; class Collembola; order Symphypleona; family Katiannidae; genus Sminthurinus; species Sminthurinus signatus. Next base: position 7,830 of record JABASP010001949.1, on the reverse strand, counting down.
TAGAGCCGTAAATCTTTTGCTAGTTTCTATATAAAAGCTCCATCCAAAAATAGAAGGGAAAAATTTTGCAGTTGTATTTTGTATTTTATAGAAACATTTTCAACTTTCTTGGATATTTGATACCATCTGGATATTATGAGACAAAACCAAGGAAAAAACAAATTTAAGACTTTGGGCCAACGCATAAATTGTTGTAGGAAGATGTGAAATGTGTCAAACACCACTGCATATTATTGCATTTGCCTTTCTTTAATAAATGCATGAAAAAAGTTATGTGATATTCACTGGCATAAAAAAGGATACACAATGGATATGGAAAATGAAAACTTGGGGAGATGTCTAATATTTATTCAATTTGGCATTTATTTGGCAAGAAAGATTTATATGAAGAATACCGGAGAGGAACGAGCCATCATATTCATATATAAAACAGAAAATGGGCATATTTATTCTGTCACTTGGACACGGAAAAAAGAACTTTGGATTCTGAATGCCTGACGTTTCTATTTTCTGCATCATTTGATTTTCTCATACTCTGACAAAGAACCAAGATTCAACTTCACATTCCAGTAGTCTCACCATGGTCAGTGGTCAATGGTCAAGCTCCAAATCATTCTCTTTTTTGTTTAATTTAATAAAGTAAGAGCTCTTGACAAGAAAGTTGTATGCTGATAATAATTTCTTAATAAATATGCCAACTTTGTTTAAAAAGCATGACATTGAAAACTCAATTTCTTTTCTTTAATTTCAATATCTGACAATGTTCTTTTTACAAAAGCTTTTGAAGCTACAAATCATTTCTGTCACCATTTTATAAATTTTCATCAAAGTTCAGCTCCATACTCCATATTAAATATCATATTTTACATTTTTACGTATTTCCAATTTTTGCCTCGGTATCTTTTTGGAAATCCTAAATTCTCACAACTCAACTCACCATTACCATCATCTTATTAGAAAAACAAAGAGGAAATACTCTGATGACTATAGTGAATCTTTAGGGTAGTAAAATTAGGGCGGAAGGTTTTACTTAGCTTTTCTATATGGACTTAGTGGATCAAATGCATATTTGGAGAAAAAAGTCTATATGTGCAATATGTGGTGTGCACTCGTTGAAAAAGTCGAACATATGTACAATGTACATGATATAATGAAAGCCGGAATTTTTTTTGTATGTGGGGGGATGAACAATGAACAATATGATTTACAAATCGGCAATCTTCTGGTCCCACATTTTTGAAAGTATGTCTTATGTACAACGACTAGTGTACACATGGGAGAAGAGACAAGTTGGAGGAATGTCGGAAGTGTGTTCCTTCTCTTTGTAACTGAGATGTCTGTATGAGACTGAGTTTGAGTAGGCACTGAGATAAAATCCGACAAGCCAAATACCAAATATCAAGGACACACTGCTCAATCCTCAATGCTCAATACTCAATACTCAATGATTGTAGTGTACTCTATGGTAGATTTCTTAGCGGAATGGAGAATGGGGAAAGGACAGCAGGTGAGGAAAAATTACTCATTTCCCCTCCCATAATAGAATAATTGATTCCGACAAGTCATGTCACTCTCATTTACTAATTTACAGTTTTTCTTCTTTTTTTCCCTCCCGTCTTCTTCTTTTTCTTCTTTTTCATTTTTTCTCCCCTACACATTTACAATCTACAAACTAAAGTCTAGAATCTAGAGTATTCCCCCTTCCTCTTACTTTTTTTCTAGAATGAATTTTCCCCCCTTTCAACTTCTTCTCTCTTCTGTTTTCTGTTTTCCGTTTTCCTTTTTCGTCTCAGTCACTTGTCCTCTTCAAGTACACGTTTTGTAATTGTCATGATGTCTGATGACGGGGGTGTTTTCTTGCTCTCTTTCCCTCTACTCTCGTTTCTTCATCTCTATACATCTCTACACATTGGACTTGCATAAGTTCTGTAAGCGATGGGATGTCAAGGCACAAGGCAAAAACGGAGCGTCAATCTCCTCTTTTCCCTCTTTTCTGATGTCTGATGTATTACAACTTACAACTTGCGTATTAGGCCAAAGAGAAGGAGAGCGGAAATCATAAATTTGCATCTATAATCAGCCTTTTGAATTAATCAGTGTCATGTCCTCATTTTCTTGTCTAGAAAGAAGAAAATCTTCAAATTCAAATATTAATGACACAACTATAAAAAGAATTGTGACATGACATTTTCTGCATATTTAAAGATAATTCCCTCAAATAAAAAAGTATATTTATTACAAAAATTGAGGAGAGCAACTGAGTAAAATCGGAACTGAAAACTGAAAATGCTCGGCGTTGCGGTGTTTATTGAAATACAAAACAGAAAAATCAAAATAAACAGAATGCAGGTAAAAAAATAAAATAAAAGATGCACGCAAAGCCGGAGGAAAACTTGGTGCCCAATATCCAAAGGTTCAACGTGCATTTTATCTGTATAAAAGAAACAAGATTCTTTTTGGCTTTCAAAAAAGTTTAGTTTTTCCCCAAGAATTTTCCAGCCCTTCGTCGCACAGTGATTGAAACTTGTAGGAAAAGTTGCAAGGGGAAAACAGAGGAATGCCATTATGTGTAATGTGTATTATTGAAAAAGTGAACTTTTGACTTCCGTTGCATTTCCGTTTTCAAGGTTCCGTTCGTCTAGCTTTTGGCTTGTGGCTAGTGGTTGCATGAGATGAATTGAATTGAGTAGAGTCGAGTGTGGAGTGTGGTGAGTGCTCTTTGTCACATGCACACTTGACAACTATCTTTTGACATTCAACATTCAACATTCAAGTTCATTTTAGATTTGGATTTTTAGTGCAATTTCAGTTTCAACTTTTCTCAAGTCTCAAGTATTTCAGGGAAATTTTGAAAAAAGACGTCAAGTCACAAGACACACGAACAAGTACAAGTGCGTTTTCCCTATTAGATTGACATGTATGGAAAATGGAAAGTGGAAAATGAAATGGAGACAAACTTTTTCTGGAGAATAAGAAAGAAAGAGAGAGAAACTGAAAACTGAGAGCTGAATGAATGAGTTGGTGACATGGAGTTGAATGTTGACTGGTTACTGGTGAATTTTGAGGCGGTTGACTTGAGTGATGAAGACATTGACGCTCTTCAATCTTAATAAAAGTATGAATCAAGTTGACACTGTAAAAAATGTGGAAATTTAATTTTTGAGTCCTCGCATACTTTATACTTTTTGCACCAACTTACTTGTACTTGTGAGTTTGCAGTGTATGATGTATGATGCATCATGATATAATATCCAGTTGCTAGTTGGTACTTTTAGTTGGTAGTTGGGAGTGAGTGGGATCAGGAAGAAAGACAGATGACACTCGACACTCGACACTCGACTTAACTTGCACAACTTGAAGAATCGAGACACTGGAATTTGGAGTCTTGAGTCAAAAAAGTTGAACGGCACACGAACTACCAACTTCATTTCATTTCACCGAGTATTCGAATACAAATAGGAATACGAGTACGAATATTCACCATTTGACTGAGAATCCCACCCACATCATCCCGCTCCTCCCCTCCCCTCCTCTCCGCTACAGATATTCTCATCCAGATATTTACCACAAAATTCCCATTTCTTTCCCGTCCTCGTCAATCCTGTTATGATCGTGATTTCTTTCTTTTGTACGGATCCATTTTTTGCTCATGTTCTCAGTCAGTCAGTCACTGACTTGACTATCAACTACCAGAAACCAAAAATCACAGAAAGAAGAAAGAAGGAGAAAAAGAATATCTCTTTTCCTCTTGCTCTTCTCTTCATCTTCATTTTTTGCACAAATCTCTAACATTTTTCCCATTTTTCTCCTTTGAATGAAGTCTAATGTTCCCGTGGAGGATTTCCCACAGTCGTTTTTCTTCTGTTCCTCCTGCCGATTTGAATCCAGTTTCAGTTCCAGATTCCAGATTCTAGATTCCGATGACTGACGATTGACGATGAGTTTTGAAGTTTGGCTTGTCTTCTTTTTTCTTTTTCTGTCTTTTTGTGCATTCTGGAATCGTCTCCTGTCTCCTGCTCCAAAAATCCACAATTCCACAATCTCCATTTCTTCTTGTTTCACTTTTGGAAAATAACCGAGTGTTCACACCAAATTCCAAATATGCATAATATCGACATGTCAGTTTAAGCCAAGGAACAGTTTACTCCTTCTTCTGCAGAATTCTAGGAAAAGTGTAAAAAGAAAGAAAAAGTGAAAGGGGAAAATAATGGAAAATCGAAGAGGAAGAATATTTTTTATATTCGCTCTCTTTCTCTGTGTCTCTATGGAATTTTCCAGGATGATTGCAAAAAACAGTTTCCAGCTTTTGTTTCTCAAACTTGTTCATTCTTGTTCAAGATTCTCCATTTCTCAATTTTATTTTCCCCTTCTTTGTCTTTCTCACTTTTCTTCTCTACACTTATTTTCCCAGAGAGGAGAGTACGACAAGTAAAGTAAAGAAAAGGAAGAAGAAAAAGTCAAAGTCAAAGTACGTGCAAGATCACATCGCACTTACTCACTTTAACCTTTTCTCTTCCTTGACTTGACTTGAGTTGGACTTGGGCTTGGTTTTGGTTTTGGTTTTGAACTGGGACTTGAATCGAGTTGAGTTGAGGTGAGTCGAATAAAGTGGTTGGTCGGTTTTGTAAGAATTTGGAGTTTGGAGCTTGGAGTTTTTACCCGGAGAATGGAGAATTCAGGACATGCCGTTCCCATTCATTCTTTTCCAAAATCCAAAATCTTCCCCAAAAATAAAACGGAGAAAACCCAGAAAAAGGAAAAAAGTATCTAGAATCTACAAAGGATGAAAAAGAAAGGGAAGAGAGGACATCAATCTCGGTTACTCCAAATGGGTCTTCCAATTCCACTTGCCTTGTTCTTGTCTTTTTCTCCTCGCCTCTTCAGAACACGGAAACGAGGAATGTGACCAACCTTAGCCATTGCCATTGGATTGGATTGGACTGGCCGTGATATAGATATCTATCCACATGTGACAATACACAATATAGAAAACTGAATATGACAAGGAAAAAAGAACCGAGAAAATTTTCTCCGTGTTTACACACCGATTACGCTCCTACATGAGAATAAATGTATGAATAGTCCTCGAGGAAATTTTATGGTCTCAGACGGAGAGGTTCTATCCAGAATCCAGAATCCAGAATAGGAAATGTACAAAAGTCACTTGTAAGAAGGAAAGGACTAGCAAACTATCAAACGTGGGGGAGAAAAGATATAACAGAAAACGGAAAACGTGGATATATTTATCTTATGATGGATCTTATCTCATCTGATCCCATCTGATATCACGGGAGATCTCAAGAGCCAAAGTCCAATCAACGGTGAACGGTGAAAATGGGATTGAAAATTGTTACTTATGTATCCACTTTCTCTCCTCAGATCAATATATAATAGGAATAGGAATACCTTGCCTCACTTACAACTTCAGCCTTCCATCGACGATTTGATTCTGATTTTGATTTTGATTTCGATTTTCATTCCGATTCCGATTCTTCCCCATCTCATCTAAAGAGATGGGGAAAGGAGGAAGCGAAATGTAGTACAAAAAATAAAAGATGAAATGTTGGTGGCTTCTTTTTATTTTTACCTATACTTTTTACTTTAGAGGTAAAGAACAATCTTTTTATCATGATGAAAGATTGTTTTTATGTCCTCTGAACCTTTTTGGAAATATCATGGAACATTGAACCATTTAATATTTTTTATATGTGGGTGAAACCTCTTCTTCATTTTGGTATGCTACGCTTTCATAAAAGATAAAAGTATCGTATTAAATGTGAAACATATGAATTCTGGGTTCTGCAGAACTGGTTCTGGTTTAGCTTTTTACAGTGCATAAAATGGGGAATCTGTAACTGAGAATAAAAACTGCACTGAATCACCTGCAGGCAATAAAATAAAAGTGTAGTACAGTTCCAAATATTTTAAATTCTCACACTCAACATCTATAGACTCGAGATTCTACAATATATACCAGTTTCCAGGTTTAGAAATTTCTTCAATAACGTAAAAAAGAAACTCGTTGTATTATATTTTGTATTCACATTCCAAATTCCATATTCATGTTCCACATGAATAAAAGTGGCAATTTCATTCCCAGTTTTTATTGGAATTCAGAAATTCCACGGAAGAATCTAGAATCTAAGTCAAATCCTCCATATAAATCCAAAGCCAAAGCCAATCCAATTGCATTTTTGTATGTATCACAACTCGGAACATTTACATTTATATTTATTGTTTTCCAGAAAATTGAAATTGAAATTGAGCTGTGTGTAAAAGTATTCCTATACTCGACGCAACAACGTTTTCATCTACCTTTCATTTCAACTTCAACGAGACATGAGAAAAATAACTTTTAAAAGTCTCATTCATCAAATGGAAACTATACAGGATTTTTTTCGGGTCGTATCGATTATTGATTGAAAAAGGTGAAAATTTACTATGCTATAGCGTATTAAATGTTTAATATTTCTACACGCGTCGTCTCCTCATGCTCAATGCTCCGTATTTCATGTTCCAGAGTCCAGGTCCAGAGTCACCTTTGAAAATGAGTGTAGTGGAAACTTTGTTTTGAAAACATTAACCGGGTTTAGTTTTGCTCCACTGGATTTTGTTTCCTTCTTCATTTCATTTCATCCCATTTCATTGAGAAAAGGTGAAGAGATTGAAGAGAGATTGTGAGATTTTTCATCAATGAATCCAATTGAGAATTGTGAGTTAAGCGGACTTACTCTGAGTTTACTGTTTACTGTTTACAGTCGAGTGGATTTTGCTCCTTATTTTCTTAGTGGTGACACTGCCGAGGTACCAATTTCAATGGGATTTTACTGTCAGTCTCAATCTGCTTCTAAAGTAAAGTCTCAAAGTCTGGAAGAGGAATCAGAACTACATTCAAACGATGCATCATGCATTTAGCCAATCTCTCAATTTCCAATTTTCAATGCTCAATGCTCAACGCATCACGGTCACTTCAGACTTGAGACTCAAGATCCAGGATCCAGGTCTTTTGGCTCACAATCTACAAGTCTCAAACTTTGACAGAGAAATGTTTCATTATTTTCCAGGTATTTAGCAGACCAGCCATTCAAGTTAAAGATCTTTGTGTTTCCTCATTTCTTAAAAGAGAGTCAACCAAGTGAAAAACACACATGCATTCTCCAGTCTAGATTCGTCGCATTTCCACCTTTTCCCCAATAACTCATGACAGAACAACCCTGAAGCTTGAACAATGTAAAAATGCATCTCTCTTTCATTTCTTTCGTATTGTCCTAAAACTGTTCCTCGTTCAATGTTGAGTGTTGAGTTTTGAGTGTGTGAAAAAGAGAAAAGCGGATTACTACTACACATACTTTATGCTATGATTCCAATTATTTACGTTTACGTTTACGTTTTTTTACCCAGTTGGTTATTGGTGCATATTGCACTTTATACTTGTCTGAAATGCACTCATTCAACATTCAACATTCAATATTCGACGTATCAACAACAATAAACAATAACAACTCAAAGGGAAAAAGTACTCGAGTTTTTGGTTTGGAGCTTTGAGCTTTGGGTTTTGGGTGATTTCCACTCGATTTTTTCCATGCATTTCCATTTCCACAATATTTTTGTACAAAGGAAGCATTGGGCATGGTGAAGTTTATCTAAAGTTGTAAAGTAGCTATATACTTGATACACATGTATGTGTAATATTTAATAGCATCATCGGCTTTACTCTTTATGCTTTATCCTGTACACTGTACAATAGAGCCTGCCAAAAACGCAAAAGTTGGAGAAATTTAAAGTCTTAGCCCTTCATATCGTTCCTTTTGATGCTTTATTCAACCTCTG
>JABASP010001948.1:0-23936 GCA_019776565.1 Sminthurinus signatus | reverse complement strand
GTCCTCGCAAGAACCTTCGGGTCGTCCATTCAAAGGATTCTTGGTTGTGGGGCGGAAGGAGGATTATAAAAAGGAGAAGGGACTTCAAGGGAAGTTCCTCTCGGAAGTTAAGGGTAGTTCTAATAGCCCGTCATTGGCACAAGTCACCAGCTGCTCGGAAATCCCTCAATCCTCAGCAACTCACTCCGATGCGAGGGAGAAAAGACAAGTCAGTCTTAATTGGCAAGCTCCAAATGAAGATGGGAAATTCGTCATTGCGTAAGTTGATCCAATTTTTTTTTTACTATAAATCCATTCATCCATAATCTACATTCTGCATGGTTGTCTTTAGTTCAGTCAATGATATCAGTCTAGAAGTTGTTTTTATTTCAACTTTCCGGAGATTCTTTCAAGAAAGCCGTAATAATTAAAAATGCAAGGTGTAAAATGTATATATACACATAGATATTTGTCATTTTAGATTTTTGTGGACAAAAACTTGTTTGTATCTTTATTCTACAGATTGATTCAGATTTCATATCAACTACCAACATTTTAAGTTGTATGAGTATAATTTGATACTTGTGTAGTCTGTGAAATTTTTAACATAGAAATGAAAGGTACAAAAACACAAATTGTAAAGTGTCTTCCTGTTTTGGGTTTTGGGTTGAAAACCGTTCGCCCAGAGATGTATTGTTTTACAAAGCACAGACGCAAAATAATGGAAATGCTGTAAAGTCAAAATTTAAAATCACAAAATGTGGTTTAGATATCTTTTTTTTCATTTAAAAGTTGAATATTATATAATGTGTACTTTAAAATTTTAGACACATCAATTAAAGTAGGGGAATAAAAAAACTTACGTCCTCTGGACATTTTTGGTGGACACACAAACCCCACATATCCTTGCATTTCACAGGCTCTACTACATTGAGAGTTTGCAAAAGCGGTTCGGGTGTCACATTGATTCGCTGGGGGAGATTTGGAAGCTCGTTTACAACTTTGTTTGTCAATTTGTTTCCTCGGACAAAGACAAAACAGGAGACGCATCTTTCGAATATTTTTACACGAGAGTTGTCCATCTCGTTCGGATGCTGAACAAACCTGTCGACAATCTTGCATCAAAGCATTTTGAAACTCGTGAGTATCTGGACGGCAATCTCTTATTGGAGCTTTTACACTACCCGCGTCCGCATAAAACAGGGAATCATTATCATCCGATATCAATGATGTGCTCGTTGTCGTCTCTGTCTCCGAGTCCAAATTATCATTCATGAACGATGGTTCTTGTGTTGTATCATCACTGATGACAAATGGTGGAACTATGAATCAAAAGAAAAAAAAGAAAAAACGAGCCAATTTCCATTAGATTTTATGAATTAAAAAAAGAGGTTAACAGAATATTGAAAATATAAGAATGAGACTATTTAGATTTTCCGTACGGATTGTAGCTGTGGAAGACTTCAATTTAAAACTCAAAAGGAAAAGGATGTTCACAAAGATGAAAACGGAAGATGAAGAAGTCATGTCTGAAATAATTATTCACTGTTTCTAATTTTTTGTCTAAAAAATTTTAAATCTCCAAATACTAAATATACAACACTGAATGTAGATAAGAACAAGAAAGTAAAAGTGTTGACTGGACGAGCTGAATCCTACACACTGATTATAAATGAAAATTTTCAAGATGAATGTATGCACTTTGCTACATAATCAAGGTCGTTTGGTCCAAAGACAATGAACTTTTAGAATCTAAAAGATACAAACAAGTTTTCATGCAGAAAAATCTAAAATGACATACATTTATACATTGTACACACTACACACTATTTTTATAATTTTCTTTTGAAATAATCTCTGGAAAGTTGATATAAAAACAACTTCTAGTCTCTAGACTGATGTAATAGAATAAATTAAAGACAACAATTATTGTAGATTATGCATATAATTTGTACAATTGATGCATGTGTGAAGAACTGGAGAGAAATAAATGAAAAAAAGAGAAAAAATTAGATGCATGATATTGAAAACTCTGACCTTCTTTGTTTTTTTTTATCTTCCATATTTGCGATTTACGATATCATAAATGTACGATATCGGATTAAAAATTAAAAACTATATAATAATAAATTTTATTTAAATGCATATTTTATTAGAGCAACATTTGTTGAAGATTATTCCAATTTTTGGGTTGAGCAACCATCTCAAGTTATAACAGTGAAAAGATCTGCAGATTTTCAAGAAAATACTACACCAAAAGCACCACGAGCGGTAAGCTTCAAATTTTATAAAAACTAAAATGGCTGACACAATGCCATAATTTTTTCAGAAAATTTTTAATTTGTGTACTGATTATTGATTGATTGTGTTTTGTGCTTATGACTTTTTCCTCTGTTTAGACTGCCTCACCCGAAGTTCAAGCAAGATTGAATACAATTTACGACGGATGTGGTGATAAAAGTCATTCCCTTCCTAAGGGATGTTTTGGTTTGCCCAGTGGATGTGTTCAAGGCAGTCGAAATTGTGACATGTTGGTGACATATCGGGAAGATGGACAGAACGGATTTAGATTTGAATTGATCGGTAGAGAAGATACACCAGCATCTAATTCATATGTAGCAGTTGGATTGTCAAGAGACTCTTCCATGGTATAAAATTATAAGAATTTTTTTTTGGAACAATAATTATTTTTCTACGATATCCTTCGATATTTCTTATATTTTGCATAGTATTATTTATTGTTGTTGTCTTTATGAATAATAATATTATTGTATTCCCTTTTCATATTAAAACATGACTTTTTATGTAACTTTTAGGGTGATGATGCAGTATTTGGTTGTCGAAAGGATGGAAATGCTATTACTGTTGGGGAATATTATAATACACCACAAAAAGTAGCTGAAGGTGTTCAACGATCTGTAAGTTTCTAGTGTTTAGAGAGAGTAAAGATTTTGATTAAAATAAAATATATTCCATTAATACATATTATTTGAATATTATTTTTATCATTACTTAAAATATGATTTATGACGAAAATATGGTTTTTATTTTATTTTAGGGAATAATTGTAAATCAACGAGGAGAGTATGTTGATGGTTACCTCACGTGTAGTTTTAATGTGAAACCTCCAAATAATATAGTTGATGTACCTGATAAAGCAAGTACCTTTGATCTCGCCAATGATCGATTCAATGTTTTACTAGCTCGAGGAACCAACTCAGCCAAAGGTTATTATTATTTTTATTATTTTATGAATAGTTTTCAAAATTCAAAATAATATTGAATATTATGCACAATACACATTAAAATAATTATTATTATACTTTTTTACTTTTGTTTTAGATTATTTGGGTAAACATCCAAATGTAAAAGATCGTGATGTGGCTCCACAAGCAGTAAAATTAACCGACGTGAATATTTTGGAATCAAAGTCACCAATTTTAGTTGAACTTCATGGAGCTTTCATGATCATGGCCTGGCTTCTCTGTGCCTCGTCTGGAATGTTCACTGCTCGATATTACAAACAAACTCATACTAATTCTAAACCTTGTGGAGTTGCCTTTTGGTTTGCTGTAAGTTCTTTAGAATTTTAAATTGAACAATAAATACATGAGTAGAATCAACATTATTTTATTTGTGAAAACTATTATGATAAATCTTTGCTATTATGAATTTAAAATTGACGTACAAAATATCCTAAAATAAATAGGTTCATCGTATCTGCATGGCTCTCACAATCCTCCTCAGTCTTACAGCTTCAGTTTTGATCTTTGTTGCAAATGAATGGACTTATACTCATAATCCCACGGGTGCAACAGCAGAGAAATATCATCCAATTCTTGGAATCATCCTCACATGTTTAGCTGTTCTTCAAGTTCTCATTGCATTTTGTCGTCCTAACCCAACATCTAGAAATCGATGGGCTTTCAATTGGTTTCATTGGACAGTTGGAAATGCTGCACATATCATTGGAAGTATGTTTCATACTTTTTTATTCACTTATTTCATTTAATGATTTACTATTTTCTATTTCATATCTGGAGCAATTTCTCTCGTGTATCTGGTTCATCTAATAAAATATCAAATATAAATCAATGAATGGTGTATTTGTGTTTTTTTTTAGTTGCCTGTATCTTTTTGGCTAATGATCTGAGCAAATCAAATCTTCAGGGTCAGTCAAGATATTGGGGTGTTTTGACAGGCTTTGTTATTTTTCATATTTGTCTGCACATTCTCATGTCGGTGAGTAAAGAAAATAAAGAACAACAACAACAGTTTTTAAAATCTAATGTATATAACATCTTGAGAAATTTTTGATTTTACTGTGGATTTTAATTAAATTGTGTCTTTGTATTTTCCATCTATTTAGTTTCACACATTGAAAGCAGACAAACAAATGGAGATTCAAAATAAAAAACGTGCCGTCCTTCCAGGACCCATGAAACTCAGTGGTCTTGATGCTGAAGCACCGGTAAATTATTATTATCAAGATGTTTTTAATTGTGTTGTTTTTATATTTGATAAAAATTGATTAATAAATTAATTATTATCAATATATTTATTATTTTTCTACAGGGCACTGGTTTCAGGACTGCCATACTCACCGTGTATATTCTCGGAGCAGCTGTAACTGCATCACTACTCGTCTTTTTCGTTGTTGATAGTTTAGAAAATACAAGTGCAGAACTATAGTGTGTTTTTAAATACTTTACCGCATACAAATTAACTATACTCTGTGTAATTTTTATAACAGTTACTGTATCTTTTAGTCATATAATATTTGTTTTGTGTTTTGTATTTTGTACATATGTATATTGCCTATTGTCTATTGAGTATAATAAGAGTAGTTTAACTTTAACATTTAAGCATTTAAGTATTATTTATATATAGGTATATGATTAATGGTTAACGATTAGAATTTTTTTATGCATACGGATAGATTATATACTTAACTTTGTCAAAGTATTTTACTTGCTATTCATTTTCTTTCGGTTTTTTTTCTTTTCATTTCAATTTCAATTTTCTATCAGCTGTGCCTATAAGTTGTGAAGTATATGAAACAAACCAGTACAAGAATATAACAATCAGTATAGAATACTACAAAAAAACATATCTTGATAAAATCAATCACTTGAAACAACCACAAGAGCCAAGTTTTAGTAGTTTTATAAGATTTGCCATATAAATAAACATGTGTGTACACATAAACCCACAATTTTATTTTCATTATACCGATAGCTTTAGCGTCTGTATTATTAGTTGATAGTATAGATAGTATTATTTTATTATTGTGTGTAAATGTTTTACAAGATAAAACATGGGAGTATTTTACATAAAATAATACTAGAATATGATGAAATAGGGCATTTACGAAAGCAAAGTTTAGAAGAAATATTATTATAATTAATTTGTCAACTTTAGTTGCTAGTTGATATTTCGGTTGTGCTTTTGTAAAACACACGTTGATAATTAATAACAATCTACAAAGTTATAGTTAGTGTACGTGTTTACTGAGATACGACTACTATTAAATGTAAGTTATTTATGCTATTTTTAACATGCTAATATTTCGTAAGCACAAGATTTTTCTCGAGATTCGAGACTGCTGGCAGATAGATTTCTAATTTCTATACATAAATAGTAACTATTAAAAACATAGAAAATAACGATGCTATACCTTTGTTACTGAACATCGTAATGTCGGTCTACTTAATTTTTTATAGCGTTATTATTTTTGCTCTGCTCTGGTTAGTATAATATTTTAAAATCAGTGTATTTTGTTTTGTATGATCAATTATATCAGTTTTATAATTCAATCAAGAATAATAATGATAATTATCATTTTTGTATTATGTAATGGAAGACATTTGAGAAATTGAATTGGTGTGGATTTTTAATGTTTTTACGTGCATTTTAGTCGGTGAGAATGGAGTTCTATTTAATGATTATTTTGGTTGTGTAAGCTAAAATGTTGTATGAGAATTATTATTACACACATGCGAATTGAGAATAGATCTAGACTTACTTAAAAAAAAAACAAAAAAGCAAGGTGTCATAAATCATGTTATAATAATCCTGATAAAAATAATATGTATACAATATTCAATATTATACTCCTTCTTTAAATGTGCATCAAGTACTTTTGAGTTGAATTACAAAGTAAGTATATGAATAAAGAACAAAAAGATGCTATTTGTACGACGAAACAAAAAATGAAGCAGAGTTGGAAGTTTTGTTACTTTCTCTTATTGACTTTCTCTCACTTTTGATTTTCGATCAAACAACCGTTGCCACATTTTGTCCACCTTCCGCGTAGCAAAACAAGGTGCATTTTTTATTCGTCATTTGTTGATCCCATTCAAAATCGATACTTTCATTCTTCAACAGACTACACAATACAAATCAGTCGGCATAATACATAAAATAAAATAGTAAAATCAAGCCATAATTTTCTTGTTTTCTACATTTTATATTATAAATAATAGTTTATTTTCATTCTTATATTGAAATAATTTTAAATACATAAAAATGTCTCATACATTTTACAATGGTTTGTGGGCTGAAGCACAGCAAGAGTTCCGTTCATTAATTTCCGAGGAGAAGAAAATCCTTCCTGGTGTTGAGCAAGATAGTTTCAAGTTATTTGAATTCCTCTCCGACTTGTACATCAAATACATTTCCGTGTTCAAGAAAATTGATACAGTTTATGATCAAGTGGTTCATCCCCAAAAACGACCTTTAGTTCGGAAACTACTGGACTTGTCAATCGTACGCCTGTTAGAACTTCGTCAAGTCTTTGTTGACACGGAACTATCGGAATTTTTCTACTTTGACTATTTTATCCAGTGGATGCAATGGATTCCATTCCTGGATTTGGAAATTGACACTCCAAAATATTATTATCATGAGCGTGGGGCGGAATTCGCCCTGAGAGAAAAATGGCTGGAGGATGAATGTCAAAGGAAATTGAAGGAGGAGGAGGAAGCGGAGTCTGCCCTTAAAATTTTAGAAGAAGGAACTGGAGGGACACCCGGTGGATTTTTATCCGAATTTGATGACGACAGGGATGTGAATTTAAGGTCTGGATCTGGATCTGCTTCTGGAATGTCCTATGAAAAGGCCATTCTGGTTATACAAACGGCAGAGAGGGCGAGACAAGGACGAGCGAGGTATGAAATGGCCAAATATATTTTTGAAGAGGAAGAAAGATCCAAAATTCGGAAAAAGAGACAAAGACAACAAATCATGGAGCCAAATCAAGCTGCTATTATCATTCAAGTAAATTTTATTATTTAGTATTTTTTTTAAAATAATGATGATGAACAAAAATTATTATGAAAGAAATATAAAAAGATTTTAAAAAGTTTTTAAAAATTGTTTTATTTCTTAAAACATTTCAATTTTCTAGAGAAGTGTCCGTCGATTTGTGGCCTACCGCTTTGTCCAACGGCGTCGAAACGAAGAACTAGAATTCCTGGGACTTTCTCAAGGAAATCCAAATAATGTAAATTCCCCGCTCGGTCAACTAGTTCAAAAGTCAAGGCAGTATAAAATTAAAATAGAGTCTCACGCCGAAAGTCGACGGTCACTCCAACGCCGTTTTCAAAAAACTTTCCTGGAATCAGAACAAATCATTGACTCTCGTCTTCGCCTCCTCGAGGCCGCTCAAATGCAAGAGACATTAAAATCCCAATTGAGAGACTGGATTCTCGCTGTGAAGGAAAGGACGGGGAAATTACCAGACATTCCAAAGTCGGAATTTGGTGGGATGAAATTTCTCCTCTCCCTTCAAAAAAGTATGGATGACATGTCAATAAAAGGGGAGGGGCGTGGCCCTGGAGCCCCCTCAGAATTATCCATTAAAGATAAAAGTCAGTTTGGGGGTGAAAGTCAGAGTCAAATGGGAGGGAAGAAGAAGAAGAAGGGAGGTAGTGGGAAGGACAAGGATAAAGACAAGGATAAAGACAAGGGTGGGAAGAAAAAGGGAAAGGGCGGGAAAAGTAAAGGAGCTTCCGGTGGAGGGGGAGGGGAAAGCCGATCCACTGACAGTGGATTCCTAGAACCGCCCGTCTTCCTAGAACAAATGATTGATGCCAACGTGGAGTACAATTCAAATTGGCGCCATCGGGATGAAGGTCACAACCCCCATCAAAGTCATGAGGATGAACTCATAATCTACAGTAAGCGAGAGATCCTGGCTCATGAGATCCGGATGCAGGTGGATGTGATGATGAGGGCGGAGCTGACCCTACTCCGAGACGCCCTCCAGCGGAAAAAAGGGAAAAAGGCCAAAAAGGGGAAAAAGTCTGGTAAATCCGGGCGTGGAAGTAAAAAGAAGGGGAAAAAGAAAAAACGCGGGAAGGATTTAACTCCAGATCGAACGCTTGAATCCCTCTACACGGAACTTGTGTATAATGGTGTGATTCAAAAATACCCCAAAATTCGATTTGAAGATCTTTATGGAGAAAGTAGTTTGGTGAATGGGACGGTTAGACGATATAATACAACTCCAGCTTGTCGAGCTGGAAGGGCTGATTCTGTGACTGGGGCCGGAACCGGAACCGGAAATGATAGTGGAATTGACACTGGGATGGAAACTGACAATTCTGGAGGTGCCCTGGGTCCAGTGGATGAAGAGATGGAGGGAATGTCCATGCCCATGTCGAGATCAAAAAACTTCCCCACCAACCCAAATCCATCCCCTTCATTCGGAGATATAAAAAGGGCGATGAAGGAGATTTGTGTCCTGCCCGTTGGTTCCCTCACCGTCCACCAGATGGCGCCCTTCACCAAATCCCTCTTATTAACTGGCCCGGAAGGTTCCGGGAAGAAAAGTCTCCTCTATGCCGTGTGTACAGAACTTGGGGCTACTCTATTTGATCTGACCCCAGCAAACATTGCTGGGAAATACCCAGGAAAACCCGGTTTGAACATGTTGATGCACCTCATTGCAAAAGTTGGACGACTCGCTCAGCCCACCGTCTACTTTATCGATGAGGTGGAAAAGACGTTTCAAAAACGAGTACCCAAGACGGATAAGACGGAGCCCAAGAGGTTGAAAAAACATCTTGCCAAATTCATCAAAACCATTGGTCCAGATGACCAAATGATTATGATTTCCCTCTCCGCCGAACCCTGGCACATCCCCGTCAAACTCCTCAAAAAGGACTTTCAAAAAATCCTCTACATTCCAAAGCCGAGTCATGGGGATCGGATCATCCTGTGGAGGAGTCTCCTCAGTCCACACTATGATGAACTTCATTATGATGTCAACTTTTCCCTCTTGGCCAAATTGTCGGATGGATGGTCCATGGGCTCCATTAATGAGTGTGTCCATAATATCACGAGGAAACACTATACAAGTTTAGAGGAGGAACGGGGGAGACAGAAACACGCCCCGTCACAATCCATGCCCAGTTCTAGTTCCGGTTCCGGTTCTGGTGTGGTGAGGGTGGGTCGGAAATTGATAAGGATGGACGACTTCCTCAAAGAACTTTCCCTCTTAGATCCTCTATTCTTGGAACAGGAGAAATTGTGGAATAGTTGGTTTGCCAAAACTCCTATGCAAAAGATGCGCCTGGCTGCTCAAGAGGTGAAAACTGAAGGGAAGGCTAAAGGGAAGAAGGGCAAAGGGAAAAAAGGGAAAAAATAAATTAAATGTTCAAAACCTATCAAAATTGTGTACGTGTGGGAGATGAAAGCTATACACACAAATATATTTATCTATATACAACAAAATCTATTTAAAATGTGAATAAAAGAAGAACACGGCACTGCAATCTGCAAAATACACATGAAATATTATATATTTTTTCAATTTTTATGGGCATTTTATTCATTTATTTATATATACATATTCGTACCGTACCGTAATTTTTTAAATATCATTAAACTTTTCATGTACAACATTGTTTCTTCATTATAATATTATATCAACTAGATTTAAAATTAAAGATAATATTTTATTATATTTATTCACCATGTATCTTCACATATGTATTATTACTTATTATGTATATTTAGGGATCATATGTACTTTATTTTTTTCCATTAAATACTATAAATACTCTCGCACGCTCTCTCATTTTCCATTTTCATCGATTCGCTCAAAAGTCAAAAGTCAATAGTCAAAACTCAAAACGTAATTTTCACAGTGCCAGAAAAAATTTCCTTATTTTGTTAAAATGTTTGTTATTCCTATTTACTACATTATAATTTATAATATTTTTAGTACAAACAATTATTCAATAATATAATATAGATTATCCAGATTTTTTCCTATGATATATATTTACATATTTTTTACACAATTACATTTAAAAGCAACTATATAATTATAGTAGAAAGTAGAATAATATTTTATTCAATCTATGTATAATCTATATTATAGGTATTTTTATCATTAATGTACGAAAACGGACAAACTGTGTGTGTTTTTTGTGTTTACAGTTTACACATGTTTATTTATTATTAGTTATTTATTGTGTGTGGTGTAGAATATATCTTAGAGTGTATTTTATCAGTGTTTTGCTTTTTGCTACAACTGCAAACTTTCACAACATAACTTTTATTCCTATTACTATATTTATTACACTGTCTCTCTTTTTTATCTTAATCTTTAATTTGTGTGTAAGTACGTACATTATTTTTAAAGTGATTAAAAATTATAATAATATTTTACTATGATAATAACCACATTTTATTCATTTTTTATTGTTTATTTCGGTGAGAAACTTCTTTTGAAAAATGAGAAGTTTCACATGATATGTTTTCATTTATATGTTTGCACAGTATCATTTTTTTTAATAATAGAATAATTAATAGAATAATATTAAATATATTTATAGGCATGCATTGATTTTGTATTATTATTATGTAAAATGGTTGAAAAAAAGAGTTGTGTCGTATTCTCTCCGTACCCCGTAGAATAAATAGAGATTTTCAAAAGAGAACAGGTCATTCTGGATTTTTATGGGCAAAATTGTACACTTACTAACTTTTATAAATGGCAATCACAACCAGTTACAGAATTACAAATTACAAAAGAATGACACAAAAAAGAGCTTTCTCCCGTAAATATTTTCACAACCTGCATAATGGACAAAAAAACTTGGGCATATTTAATATATTCAACAGTTTTTGCAATTAATCAATTAATGAATCGTGTAAGAAGTGTATAGTGTTTCGTACTGAAACACTATAAATAACTGCAAAAAGACAAGAGTACGTATTGTTTTACACACACATGTAAGTATGCAAATGGTTTGTCTAATATAATTAAAGTGGTGTGTGCACATAAACGTTATATATAATATATAATATATTAATAATTAATTGATTATAATATATTTTGCATAATATATTATGTATAATATAATATAATATTTTTTATATTGACACTAGATTGCCGTTTTCGCAATATAGATTCTCAGATTTAGGCCTAGAGAAATCCATGAGGAAAAAGAATGATAATATAATATAATTATAATCATGATAAAATAAGAATATATATTACTTATTTATTTATTTACTTGTTAGCTTAACACACTATTCAAAAGTTATTATTATTCATCCTATTATATCCTATAATAATATATAATATTTAACATTACTCTATCATTTTATTTCCAACTCTAATAATTATATAGCTGTAATAATGTTTGTAACTTATACGAGTTGATAATTGATACTTTTTGGGTGTTTTTGTATTTGCGTGATATATTTTATGATTTTTCCTGTCACCTCTGTCATTAAAGTGTTGCTGTTGTACTAAAAATGTAGAAAATGTTACCAGTTATTTCCTACAAATACACAATACACATGAATGAGTAATGTGATTTCTTTGAATTTGGACTGCTAATATTCTTAGAAATACCTATAAATACTCTAGATTTTACAATAATTATTATTGTTTATAGGAAAACTGTGGGTCAGGAGTCAGGAGAAAATTCAGTATGGGCTATATAATTAATACATGTATGTTTTTGAGTATAGGCCATATATATAATGTATTGTGTGTAGAATAGAAATATAGCTACAGTTATTGGGATATTATTCTGACATTCACCATACACCATATAATATTATACACAGTAATTCTCCATAAAATGCTTCAAAATTTTCAAAAATAGATACTATTTTATAGTGTATTATTTTTTTCATCTATACAAACTTTCTTTGAGTTGGGAGTTGGGACGTTAACATGGGGAACTTGAGACTCGAAATTATTTTCCCATTGACTATGTGTAATGTGTATTATTTATTGTTACTTGGTAATTCTCCTATCAGTTGTCTGTGTACCTATTTATTTAAAAGAAAAAGATATGAATATGTTTTTTTTACCATTGCATTGATCAATGACAATTTGATATTTTGTTTTCAGTGAACGGAAACTTTTCTGATTATGTGGACTTTTTGTGAATTCTGAATTCTGACTCAAATAGAAAACAAGACCTATACGAATATAAAAAGTATTTTCAATTTTAGTTTTCAGTTTTCAGGGGTTTTGTATTTTGTACGTATAAAATAAAAGATAGATATAGATTATAGATATAATATAACATATAATACATATACATATAGTAATACCTACTGTAGGTAACCTACATCTTTTATATACATTTGCACATAGTAGAAAATTTTAAATTAAGTGACAAAAATAAAATGCAAAAGTTATATTTGTAATGCATATACATAAAAGTTAGTACACACACATATCGTCAAATACAATATAAATGTATATTATATACATATTCCGTTGTACATACCTCAGCAAAAGGGCAATTTTACCTATATTTTGTAAACGTATGAGCTACTGGATAGATATAATATACATAATAATTATAAATATTAAATACGTATATAGAATCGCTCAAGATTACTACTACAAGTTACAAGTAACAAGAGACATCATAATTATATTGTATGGTTTACAAGAATAATCTTACATAATAATTAATAATTGAAGTTACGTGCTAGAATTACAGCTTTTCACGGCACCGATTTTTACTTTTTACATATAAGTAGAACGAGACGACTGATAACTGATAACACTCTGATAATCGACAATGTTTATGTATTATTATATAGCTTTTGTAGTACAATTTGTTATACAGCGTACAAATCATAAATTTCATAAACGTTTGTAAATTACATGCGCTTTTTATTTTAAAAACTAAATATGTATAATATATAATATTCGGCCAATTCTTTATAATTTATTATGTATTATTGATTTTAATATAGACACTTGTTACAAGCTGATATAGCTGATATATTTTATGTGTGTGTATACGTGTACATACGTTTAGGGGCTATAATATACAATTAATTCGTATGTAATCATTTTTCTAAATCTTATTTTAACCGTTACCTATTTATTATTCACATCCTTATACTTACAGGTTGTATCATAATAATATATTATTATATGATAAAAGTTATATTATATTATATCTTGTGTATTTTATTTTAAATTACGATTTACTATTTATTTTTTACAATGGATAGTGGATATTTTTTTGTGAAGAGGCACATATTTTTTTCCCTTTTCTCTGCTACCTAAACTTTCTCCGTGTTCCGTATTCCGTACATTCTCTCTCTTAGATAGATACGTCATAATAACAATATAGATTTTCACTTTTCACCACCTTTTTTTTTGTTTTGAATATAGAATTTCACCGGACAGACTTGCATTCTTTTTAGTTTTAAAATTAAATTATGTTAATTTATGTAAAATACGTAAAGGAGGAGATTTTATACCAATAATTATTTACAAGTAAAAATGAAACAAAGATGATAAATCATAAGATATTATTAATTATTATACATGTATACTTTTTATAATCCGGAAGTAGAAATACTGGACGAATGTATAATACACATAGACTAGATTAAAGATAGATACAGAGTTTTATGACTATAATCTACCAATACTCAAAATATATTACACTGATAGAACTAAGTGTCTGAACATAAATAATAAAAATATGAAGTATATAGAGTGATATTGATAATTCATAATGGATAATGCATTGTACAAAAGTTTTGTTAGTTTTATCATGTTGTGTATTTTGTGTACATATCAAGTATTTTTTTTAGTATTATAAAAACCTAGAATTTTTTCTTTTTTTATTATTATCACTCAAGTATTTTTTTCTTAGTAGCAGTAATCAATGTTGCGGCCTGAAGAGGCTTCTTGCACTAGAGACACTCTGTAGTCATTCAATATCAATTCGTCTATGCAACCCACGAAATTTTCTGAATATTTATTCATACTTTGATGCCTAGGGTCGTCCAGACCGCCTGAAATTATACAATATTAGTTATTAGTTAATTATTATAGAAATGCATCAATGTTAGTTGCATTTTCTCTTTCACTCTAAAAAAAATTTGCTTTAACTAATAATTATTATGTGGACTATTTTTATACGTACCGATAAAAACAGCGTCATTTATATTTAGTTGTCGGAGTTTTCCCGGTGAAATCCCGATAACTGGTGAACCGTCATCAACTGACAGACTGGCTTCTTGTTCATTCCTGTAAATTTTAAGACGATTGTGAAGATATTGAATTCCATTGGTTAAAAAGTGTTTCTATACACTTGATAATTGATAATGATAATATTTTTTACCTCATGAGACGAACAACGTGCCATTGGCCGTCATTGACAGTTTTATTATAGGCAATGGTTCGCTCGCCGGACCCGAGCGAAAAACTGTAAAAACATGAATAAATAAAATGTGAAACAGAGACTAAAATAGACTTTACAAATAAAATTCACAATTAAACAGTATAAAACAAAACCTGGTCAGAACTTTTAAAATTAGTTTCATATTTACCTTGTGTGAACCAATCCATTTCGCAGACCCACGGATATAAAATCTGAAAAAAATTATGAATGTAAATGTATCATAATTTCGTCATTTGATTATATATGTTTAAATAAACTAGGACAAAACTTAAATACTTCAAAGTATACAGACCAAAAGATTTCATTTATTTATTTACCATTATTTATCGCCATTTGTTTACGGCCTGCCCACAAAATTAGTCCACTGTGGAAAGATAAAGAAGAGCAAATAAAAATGAATGGGAAATGAAATATGAAAACCATCAACTTTTGAGTACACATGTAATAAAATTGAGACGATTTTTAATATACAATAATTCATAAAATTACCGTGATAGAGTCGTACGAAAACGAAAACTAAGGTTTAATCTGGAACCAGAGATTCTGAAATTATGAAAAGAAACAACAAATTTGTTTACGTTAAAAATCAAAGATAACTTTAAGTTTTAATATTTCAAGAAAAGTAAACAAAAAAGATTCCAAATTCCAAATGTATACAGTATACACGCAAAAATCATAGAGAAAGTTTTCTTGAATAATATACTTCAATAGTTCTTATATTTTGTTTTGAATTATGAATCACGAAAGTCTTGACTCTTTTGATTCTTGACTCTTGACCATTGACCAAGTCAAAGTTTGGATATTTAATTAATTATTTTGCTCTTTTATTTTGAATTCTGAAGCTTTCTACTTTCTTTAAACAAACAAACTACATAAAAAAGAATTCTCAATATTTCTAGATTGGACTGTATAAAGTTTATCATTTACAATAATAATAATAATGATCAAATTATTTATGTATCACAAGTTCCTTCTCAAAGTATAGAAATTACAGAAGGCATAAAGAATGTTAATCATTAATAAGTAAAATCAGTACAAAAATAGAGAAAATCTGGAAACTTTCTCCATTTCATTCATATTTTACATATTAGAATATTTTCCTACTGAGTACTCTTTATAAAATATTCACATCCACATCTACAGCATAAATTATATAATATAATCACTGATTTGCAGTCTGCAATCTAAAAGAGATTTGAAACCGAGACAGAATTTGAACAGGATTTCTCTCTTTCTCGTACTTTGTACTTTGTAGTTTCAATAGCTTTCGATAAAGTAGTATTAAAATCAGTAGCTCTGTGACTCTTGTACAAACAAACTAAAACTCTCTCTCACTCTTTCTCCTTTTCCTTTTCTGTCTTCTCAATCGGAATCTCCACATTCCAAATTCCAGAATCCAGAACTAACAACTAAAAACCTTGTAATTCCTCTTTTGTATGCATAATAAGTGTGTATTTAACTGCATCCACTTGAATTTCACAGACGACTTTCTCCATTTCACACAGAAATCTTATGTCGACGAATCTATAATCCAACTTAATGCCATGAGCTTTCAACATCATCGTCTAGATTCTAGATTCTAGACTTTCTCCGTTCTCCACGTTGAAATTTGAAAGGAATCAGAATCCGAACCAGTAGGCTGAAAGTTTACAGTTGAAAAGGAAACCCATAAAAGTCGAATGCTCTCTTTTCCACTCTCATTCACTGTTTGCTGTTCAGTGTTCAGTTTTATTCGGATTTGGACTGTGAACATTTTGTACATAAAGAAGCAAAAACCACTACAAGCCAATCCAATCCGATCCAAATCTTGCAAACCTCTTCTTCTTTATATAAAGTTAAATTGTATAAACCTCAAATCCGCATATTTTGTGGAATTTGGAATTTGGAATTTTTATCCAACTGACTTTTACTTGATAAAAAAAGCTTTTACTTTCCATCATAATTTTTTAAGTGGAACAAAATATTATGTTTATGGAGCAGAGTGAATTTTAAATCAAATATTATATATTAGATTACAAATTACAAAAATATTTAAAATGAAAAATGAAGATTAAAAATAAAAATACATGAAGTATGAATTTACTGTGCATATTTTTATTTTTGATGTTTATTCACCTTTTAATAATTCTGGGACTTGAGAATCTAAGATATGAGTCTCCACTGAGTTTTGGAGCGGTTATGATATCCTGTTTGTCCATGTGAGTTTGACAGTAGTCATCTCGATATCCGAGAGGGCAATGACACTTGAAGCTTTCCAGGACTGGAACACAATTCCCTCCATTGGAACAAGGATTCCTCAAACAGGGATGTGCACAGTTCTCCAGGTTCACCCCAGACATGGCTGAACCCATGATCCTCAACGGCTTCTCATTGATCACCAACTAAAAAAAGAAACATGATCAAAAATCCAAATCATTAGTCATATTTTTTATTATTTATTAAGTTAACTTTATCCCATTTTCATTGAATATAAAAGTAATTTTATTCCACTAGCTTTCACTCAAGTTGACAGTACAATTTAAAATTTACAGTTTAGAATTTAAACTAGGATGATAAAGTTGAATATAATTTTTCATTCTCATTTCCTCCATGTACAAAGAAAGAAGAAATACGGCAAAAACTATGTAAATAGTAAATATTCGTATACTACGTACAATTTACAATGTACAATGTGCAAGATTAATATGCTATCCTAACTCTCACACTTTTGGTTCTAGATTCTAGTTACTTGAAGAGTGAGGAGTTTCACTGTTACTTTCTCTCTTGTTCCAGCCTCCGAAGAAAAACAAACCATTTTTACACAGCAGTGGATGATTCCTTGAATAAATTCGAGATTCTAGATTCGAGATCATGATCTTGATCATGACAAAAAGAATGCTCCACTAAAAGGAAAAGATAACATTACTTGTTTCTATTTTCTACTTTCTATTTTCTGTTCTCCGTCGAGCATTGAGTATAGAGTATTGAGCATTGAATAGTGAGAGTCGAGTGTCTAGTCTCGAGTTTCAGTTGGGAGTCTCGAGGCGTGCGGTTCAAAGTTCCAAGTTCCAAGTTGTAGGTGAAAAAACAAAACAAACCCAAACCCAAGTAGGGAAAACTCGAGTAGTTTTTTCTCCTATAAATACTTTTCAAGTGTGTGAAAAAACACTTGACATTCTTCCCGGAATCAACTGTATTTATCTTTACTCCTCTCTCTTCTCTATCTTCTTTTCTCCATCTATTTCTATTTGAAGTGGGACGGAGACTCTAGATTCTCTAGATTCTAGACTAGCTTAAACCCATGTTGTTATCATTCTCATTTATTTAGTCAGTATATTATTACTTCACATCAGTCTATTTCCCATTTCCCACTGAAAACCTACACTCTTTACTCTTTACACTTTACACTCCACACTACAAAATAGAATAGGGAATTTCATATATTGGGGGAAAGTAAAAATCAACATGGAGTACATAATAATAATAATTCAATAGTAACAAGAGTATACAATCTAGAATCTAGAATCTAGAATATACATGTACTATAATATGTATTATTTTGTATACTTTGTAAGAAGAGAAAAGTTGGCTGTGAAGACGCACGATAGTAATTTTAGAGAGGAAAAGAACATGTACAAAAAACTCAAAACATTCTATATGTGTAATGTATTATTCCCTGTAGCAGGCGGCAGGCAGTAGCTGAAGAAAAAGAGAGAGAGAAAGAGAAAGGAAAAACAGCCAAAGTGTCATTGATCAATTCTTTATTTGCTTTCTTGTGGGAGCTGGAGCTGGGACTGGAGTTGGTGTTGGTGTTGGAATTGGAGTTGGAGTGAGAGCTGAACCAGGACGCAGGAATTCAATCAAGTTGCACAAAGATAGATAATAGATAGAGAAAAGAGAGAGAGAGAGAGTCGTAACAAGAAGTGGAATTGATGGGGATGCGATAGAAAATGGAAGATGGAAGAAAAGGAAGAGAAGAAAACCAAACCAAACCAAACCACAGACCACAGAGTGCTGGAATACAGAATACAAAGTAGAATAGAATGGAATGGCAAACAACTAAATTGGCACCATGTCCTATTTATTCACCTGTTCCTCCAAATTGTCCACTTGGCCTTGTATCTTGTACCTTCTACCTGTCTCTCGTCTCTCGTCTCTTGTCCTCCAGACTGCACACTTCAGACTTGACACATCCGACTTACGCTCTCTCTTTTTTCTTAGACCAAAGACAACAAAACCAACAGGACAAAAAACAGGAGGAAAAACCAATTTACCCACAAACAAATAAAACGAAACAGAAAACAACTTGGAAGTTGGAAGACGGAAGACGCAAGACAACAAAAATATACAATACTTGTACAATATAAAACCAATTTCTTCACCAGCATTCGGACTCGAATTCCAATTCGGATCCACTACAGGATTTTTCTTCAACTATTTTCTCTCATTTTCCTGGAGATGAAACGGTCAAAGTCGCTCAAATTTACTATGAATTATAGATGTTATATAAATACTTTGGTTGTGGTTCAAGATTCAAAATTCCAAAAGTCTAGTTGGTTTTGGATTTGCAAGCTTTTAGCTTCTGGTTTAAGTTTTGGAGTTTGGAGAGATAATTGAAATTTGATATGCCAATTAATTCTGTACAACTTTTCTCTTCATCTCATCTCATATTATGTTAAAAGTTAAAAGTACGTGCTATATTTGCGATATTTGTCTCTTTCTCAATATTATACTCTAGTTTAGGCTCAAAATCAAAACCAAAACCAAAGACCACCTCATCTTAAGACGACAGCCAAAACCCCAAAACTAAAACCCGGAAATCGAAAACCGAAAACCGAAAACGACCCACATTCCCAGTTCCGTGATTCCAAAGTCAATTCGTCAAACTTTACTCTTTCACTTTCACTTGACTGACTTTCTCTTACTTTCTCTAACTAGTTTCCCTTTTGGTTCTTCTTCTTTTGCTTCTTTGCTGCTTCCTGCATCTCTTTGTTTGACATGATATACGTATTACGTATAAATGTGGGGAATGGAATGGAAAACTTGACAAATAGTTCAACTTTCAACTCCTCCGCTTACTTCTTACTTCTTACTGTTTCAACTTGTAGCTGAAAGTGAAAGGATACTCTGAAACTATCCGGATCCACAAAGTTGAAAGTTAAACTACAGATTAATTACGATAGATCTTGTGTTAGCTGAGCCACAGCTCCTAGAATTTCAAATTTCAAAATTCAATCCGAAATTCGCGGTTTAGTTTAGCGGGAGTTAGATGTTAGCACAGTTTCTTCTCTTTGTCTTTTGTCTTTTTAGACTCTTGACTTTGGAATTTTGACACGTTTATTTGTACAGGGAAAGATAAAATGACAAAAGCTTTGCCTTGTTTGCGGTCTGCGGTCGGTGGTCTGTGTTGCGGTGACTGCAAGTGAAAGGTGAGAATATTAAATACGAATATGAAAATGATGTAACCTAGATTACAAATTACGAAAAGTGAACAGTAAAAAATACAGCCAAAATACTATGTTTCTTCTGGAATTCCGAATATATAATATGTACGAAAATGTTACACTATCCAAAGTTGTAAATTGTAGTAAAAAAATCAATACAATAGTCGTCAAATTGAAGCCGTTGTCAAAGGTCAAAAGCATCATCTTTTCATGACAAGCTTTTGTATTTAATTTATTATATGATCTTTGAAATTAAACAAGTAAAAAAATTCCATACCTTTTGTATACACCCGGTGAATCCACCGTGTACTTTGACTTTGGGCGAGAGCCATTGGATATCTGGGATCCCTCCCAAAAACAAATTGTGAGGGAGGGAAAGCTGAAAATTTTAAGAAATATTATACTTTTTGCTCTTTTTATTTTCAATAATAATTATTATTATCAAGTTTCAATATCAAATTTCAAATGTATGATTAAAAATAAAACAAAAATCAGCTAAAAAAGGTAAAAAATACATTATATAAACAACACAAACCTGTGTGAATGCGCCGGGCGTGAGGGCCATCACTGGGGGCTGATTATCAATTTTCATTGAGATGAGCCTACAAAAATTCAATAGAAAAAAGTATTATTATTTTTTTGGGTTTTTCAAAAGTTTTCAATGTATAATAATGTCCAAAAAGTACTTGGAAAAAGTATCAATTTTTCACGTTTTGTATTTGAATTATAATTATAATTATTGGTATTTAATTTCTTGTGTACCTGGACGTTCGAGAAATGAGGATTCTGTGCCACTCATTCAGTGCGACGGGATATTCACTCCTGAAATTAAAGAAAAAAACAAAAACAAAAAAAAACTTTATATTAGTACAACAATTCATAATTCATGAATTCATACTTGTATAATTCATAGCTCAAAACAAATTTAAATCCTGTTTCTGAGTATACTCAAAAAGGTAACAAAAAAGTAGGAAAAGGAAAATTGGCGGAACAGAACAGGAAATAGGACGGAGCAAGACATTCTACATTCGACAGGGGAGGCTCAAAATACCAGGGAAAATCTGACACAGAGAAAAAACTCTAGTAGTTTAATGAGAAACAACAAACAAAGTCAAAACAAAGTATTTTAATACCATAAAAGACATGAAAAAAGTTCAAGTTTACATAATATCTAGAATCTAGATTCTAAAATCTCAAGAAGCTGAGAGTGGAAAAGTTTGTACACAACGACGTATCTAAAAGAAAACCATGTACAATGTACACAAGTACAGAGAAACGTTCATTATCATTTTTATACATCTAAAAAGTCTGAAGGCTCAACTCCACTCAATTCTCAAAACTCAAAACTGAGTGGAACAAAGACAAAGACAATGTCCATGTCGATGGAAAATGAAGTTTGGAGTTTGGAGATGCAGTGCAATTTCCTATTTGCTCGTCTCGTCTCGTCTGGGTTTATAATGTAACACTTTCTACGTTGTCCAATGCACTAAAAGTGAATTTATAAATCCCTAATCTTAAACACATTAGCCTAGATTCTAGCTTCTAGATTCTATAGTTTCTAGACAAACTTTTTCTGATAGCACACTTACTCCAAAAAAACACTGTAATAACATCTTGCACATCCACAATCTACAATCTACACACTATTCTCCATTCTCCACTTTCCATAATATGCAGATCCAATGCACATAAAACTCACTCAAAAAACCAAAAGGGCGAGAAAGAGAGTGAACAGTGAACAAGATTAAAGATTACTCATCCTCTCTTTTCCGTCCCGTTTCCTTTGCAAATATTTTCATAGCCAAACGCCAAACCTCAAAGACACAAGAAGGAAAAAAGTGAGGAATATTATAGATTCAAGATTCTAGATTCGCAAATCGAAAAGCTACCACGTAGAAAGTAAAAAGCGGGAAGCGGGAATTTTTTATTTTTTATCCTCCAGTCATCAGCCTTTTTATTCTCCATTTTCCATTTTTCATACTTTCTGTATTTTCTACATGTTTTACACGAGTTTTATTCACCTTTCTTATTTCTTATTCTGAATTGAGTAATCACAATAATCAATTCCGTTTTCGAAAAAATAGCCACGACAAACCAAACAAAATGAAGTAGAAAATTATTGACAACATGCTGAATACTTAATACAACAAATTTTGTTCAAAAAATGTTGAGACACCTTTTTTCATTTTTCTTCTTGTGCATCTCATCTGTTTTTATTTTTTTGCACATTGCAATGTGTCTTGTGTCTACAGAATACAGAAGTAGGGATGCAAATTGTGAATGTGCAAATCTCCGATATGAGATGTAAGATATAAAACATGTTCATAAAGGCTGTGGTTTGATTTGATTTTCTTTGAGGGTGCGGATGCCGAACACCGAACACCAAATACCAAAAAATACCGACTGATGGCTGAGGACTGGCGACGGGAATGGTTTGGTTTGAGGAAGGAATGCATGAGTGACTTTCCCTTTTCCCTTCACTTTTATATTTTATACCTTCTCTCTTTTTCTCTTTTTCTCTTTTTACAGTATTGAGGATTGAAGATTGAAAAATATGAGAGATGGTGCATGAAATGGAAAAGCGGGCCGTAACCATAACCATCAGATCTATCTGGTGGTCTATAATCAAATATAAAGTGTAGTAATAATAATAATATCGAGCTCTACTATCTAGTATCTAGTATCTACTGTGCATAAAAGATTGTTCATTGTACAATGTACATAGATTGCTTCTGGCTTCTCCTTATTCTCCTTCTGCTCCATCCTTTACAACGTTATTATTAATTTAGCTCGCTTCAAGAGATCATCAATCAAATAGTTTTCAATCAAAGGCTCCCGGAATTCCGCCGCCCTGAGCCCAGAGTCAGAATTATACAATGTACAGAGATAGCTCTGCGTCTCTCTTCTCTTTCTCCATTCATTCTCCATTCTCCACTACTTCCAGTTTCCAGTCTCGCGAATCCTCCGTCTATCCTTAAATCAGATGATCAGTTGAGTTGAGTTGTTCGCGGAACGAAGAGCGTGGAATCAAAACCGAGAGGAATTGCACTTACTCATCGAGTACACTGTAAACTGTAATATTATTAAAAGCATCTACAAATCTACAATCTACACTTTGTACTTTGCGCTTTGCGCTTTGTACATTTAAATTCGGCTA
Source organism: Sminthurinus signatus (assembly GCA_019776565.1). NCBI lineage: Eukaryota > Metazoa > Arthropoda > Collembola > Symphypleona > Katiannidae > Sminthurinus > Sminthurinus signatus. The sequence goes on along the minus strand of JABASP010001948.1, from coordinate 684 downwards.
CTCTGCTAAAAATTCACTCTGTTGAATATTGAATGTAGAATGTAGAATGCGGAATACTCAATATTGAAAGTTGAAAGTTGAAAGGGAAATTCAAGGGAATGAAAAGGAATAAAAATGCACTTGACTAGATATTAACGCGGTTGCAGGATGGAAAATGGAAAATGTTATTGAAAAAAAAACTATATAATAATAAATAATATTTTAAAATATCAGTACAAAAAGTAAAAAAAAATTGAATTAGGCTTCTAGAATTGGAGTTGGGATATTGTTTTGAGTTTTGAGACTGACCTTAAGATGGCAGTTCCAGTTCCGAGGTCCATGGCAAACTCAAAGTAGCCTTGGTCAATGACGAGAGAAATAAAGTCTCCCATCCCGTCCGTTTTATATCCATTGTACAGGATGAGCCCATCCATTCCATCTGGCTTCACAATCACTTCCAATTCCAACCAGGACAACACACGATTTAAACCCAGTCCACCATATTTCAGATAAGAGGAACCATTAAAAGATGGAATCTGTATACACAAAAAAAACCCACAAAAACCATACACATTATTTCATTTCAATTCTGTCTTATATCTAAACCCTAATAAAATCCGTATCCGATGGCGTCGGGGTCTGTGTAACCTTAGAGAAATGGCTATTACTCTGGCTAAGAGAAATGGCTATTACTCTGGCTAAGAG
>JABASP010001947.1:0-23952 GCA_019776565.1 Sminthurinus signatus | reverse complement strand
ATACTTTATATACAATTGTATAGAGAGTTTTCCTCAGGGATGTGTATGAGGTATATAAATCAATATAATATATTTTGGTATAATGACTTTTTATGTATTTTGTGAGAGCATAATAAAATGACAAATAACATTGAGTGAAATAAAAAAAAATTAAGGAATACAATTATAATCCTTTTAAAAGTACTCCAAACTGAAAAAACATGTAGAGGTAAAAAGGAAACTAAACAAAAGCCTAACGTCAGGCAAATTTATCCATTTGGTACATGTCAATGAGTAGACGTTGCATAGGGATTTCTCCAATGGTATCTTTGAAAAAAAGATTTTCTACGGTATTTTGTCGTACTGCTCGAAGACTTGGTACTAATAATAATAACCGACCAAATCGTGTTGGTTGACGAGAATATCTACCTCTAATATAGTCATTCAAAATACATTGGGCTTGATCTTGAAGCATTTCTACGGGCTGTATGTCCAGTAATCCTGGCGTTTCTAAATTTATAAAAAAAACGGTATGTGTTATTGTATATTTAAATTGAATTAATGCATGATGTATATTTACTTATTTAAGTACACTTGCAAAACGTAAGATTCAGCCTCAAGTCAAATATCAAATACATATTATATATACATGTATGTATACATATATGGTACATTTCATATCATAGAATGTACTTTAATTATTTACCAGGTTTGAGTAGAATGATTGCTTTCATACATCCACATTCACTCCCGTCAGGTGAAAGTTGACGAAAACGTTGCATTATTTCCTATTTACATTAAAAGTCCAAATTAAAATAGTTTGATTAAAACGACTTTTTATGTTTGTATAATATGCATGTTTTAAAAAATCTTTGAATATAACTTACCGATATCGCCTTTATGTCTTGTAAAACTAGTGGGTCTTTAGGAAATCGTTCTTGGGCTTTTTGTGTCCCAAGTAAAGTGGGTAAATCAAGTGGAACTGACCATTGCGCCAAATGTAGTAAAAATAATTCCTTCCATGATTCACTTAGAAGAAGAAGCTATATAAAAAAAAATGAATGAAAAGCATAATTAGTTACTATTTTACTCGTTATACATGATACATGACGTGCATATTATATCCCGTTTTGATAAAAAAATGTACATGTATACACTTGTCATTAATTACCTGGTCTCTTTTAGATAGTGTTTGAAAAGGTCCCAAGCATTTTACCCAACGAACAGCCATGAAAAGTAATCTTGCAGATGTTTCCTGTATATTTATTTATTAAAGAATTACGAATAATCATATATTTTTTAAATGTAGTAGATTCTTTTCAAGCACGTATAAAAGAAGAACTCATAGTTTTCAAAAGCTAAAACCAAATACTATGCTACATATTTATGTTTGGATGGTAAATTTTATACCTGCAAAGCTTCCCATGATGGACTCCACGTAATAAGAGGAGATGAATGCACCAATCTTTCAATATTTCCAGAACCTTCTGTTATTCGAGGGCCCCAAACAAATTCCTGTATACATAGAAATACATCATTGTATAAATTCTTACAACTTTTCACACATTTAAATTCTGATAACTTTTAGCTTTTAGTAGAAGTATGCATTATCAATTATTATGCATGCCAGCATGTCCAGTGGACATTGTCCACCATATTATATAAAATGATACATGATGACACATTACTTGACATCTTTCAGCAGCCATTAGGATTTGTAAGAGTCCAGCGGAATGGTGAACAAGGAGAGGTCCAGCAACGGCGGAAGGACTAAAAGGATGACTTCCATCCAAAGAATGACCTTGTTGATGTTGAAATAGATGTTGAGTTGCCGAATGAATTGTCAAAGGCAGAGCGGCTACCGCTGCTGCGGCTGATGATGAAACAGTACTCGGTAAAAGTGAGACACTTCCATTACTAGCCACAGATGAAGCACCACCACCCGATGAAGATATGACACTTGGTGCTCCTCCTCCACTTCCGCTTCCACCATTCCGAATTGAAAATCCACTAGTAGTCACATCTATCCCATTCACTAAATTAACTGCATTAGCAACTGCAGTTGAGGAGGCAATCGAAGATGTTGATGCAGAATGAGAATGATGATGATGATGATGATTTGAATGCTGGTGATGACTATGATGATGATGATTATGATGATTTACTGAAGATACAGCACCACTCTCATGTTTTGCATGTTGTTTTGACTTTCTTGGTCCACGCTCATGTTGTACAGCTTAAAAGGGAAATAAAAATAAAATCAAATGTGCTATCAGTCATCACATTCATGGTTCATGATAGATACACAGTACAAATAACTACAAGAAGATTAGTGGAATCTAAAAAAAAATCGACACAATACAATAAGTCAGACTTGAATTTTAGATTCTTGTTCAAAAAATCTCAGCATTAGATACACTATACACTATACACTGCAATACAAAGTTACTACTATTTTTAGCTTTAAATTATATTTATCATATAATAAACGAGTTTGTATAGCCCTTTGTAGTACAAACTTGTAACTTTTGAATCTCTTCCACAAAATAAAACTTGGATGTGTTCTCTGTTACAGTATAAAGTTGGAAGCAGTTAGTTAAAAAGTTGAGATAATAAATCTTTTAGTGTGTAGTGTGTACAGTGTAGTCATTCTCTTTGTATACTGTATGTTCTTTGCCATTGTAGCAAATAAAATACAAGTTCTTATAGAGAAAAATCATGGCCAAAATTATTACTATACTATGATCTATTATAATACTTATGTCTTCTGTGTGCTGTACATTATAAATACAAAAAAATCATCACGAGATACACTTTTGCAGGTCATGACTTTTAGCAGTTTAGGAGTTACACTTGATAAAAATCCTTTGTAAAATGGAGATTTCCTTTTGTTAACTCCTACGCTGCATTCTACATTCTACATTCTCCTTGTTCACAATGTTCTTTATTCGGTGCTCAGTATTCAGCATGAATCATGAACAAAAATTTCAGCTTCCTAACAAAGAAAAGTCTAATATCACTGGCTTCTTTTTAATCGTACACAGTCCTGTTTTCATACACACATCTAAAGATGAGGAAAGAAAAGACAGAACAAGTTTTAGCTTTGAATTTACTATAATAGAAAACTGGGCATTGTAGAAAATTTATTACGAAAAAAGGGATGACGTGACGCGTCATGCAATCAAGTAGTGCTGTACTCTTTTGTTATTCTGTATTCTGTATTGTATGAACGACGGAAGCTTTTTACTTGTTAGTGCACGTATTATGTATAATGTATAACCCACCAAGTTGATATTTCTCATACCAAGTAATTATTTATGGATATATATTATATTATGGAACCAGAGGAGAGAATATATGATTGGATATATGATCAAAGAAAAAGTAAAAAAGAAAAGTCTACAAAAAAATGGTCTGGACAAAGAATAAGAATAAGAAAGAGAGGCAGAGACCAGAAACACAGAACAGAAGAGTTTCAAGTGTGATTCATAAAATTGCATTGGATTACATTGAGAGAGGCAGTGAGACAGAAGGATGGAAAATGAAAATGAAAGAAAGGGAAAAAAGAAGGAAATGAAAGCTCGATTGCGTGTGAAAAAGATGGATGTCTTGTTGAAAGAAAATGAGAGCAAAAAGTTATATGCGCGTGAAGAGAACATGATGATGGTAAATGGTACATAGTACATAGTACACTACATTGGGATGAAATGAAATGAGAAAGTAGCGGAAAAACTACAGAAGACCAAGGAAAAGAAGAAAAGGCAAACTTAAATGAATGTGAGAAAAACAAAATCTGAAGAACTGTACCTATACATACATACATATACATATGCATAGTCAATGTAGTCAATGTAGTCAGTAGTCAGGGAGAGAACGAGAGAAGAAAAGAACCAAGTTGAAGATGAAGAAGCTGAGCTGAGCTACCACAAATCCGATTAAGAAAAACAGATCTGAGCAATTAGGCGAGGAACAGTATAAACACGCAGAGGAGGAAGACAGACAGACAGAAAAAGAAGAAGCAAAAGAGTCTCGTATACATTATACATATAGATTAAGTAGAAAAGATACCGCACTATTTCCCTCCTTTCTCTCTCTTTCTGTCTCTTGTTCTTCGTCTTTTTGTTTTTTCCCTCCCGCTTTCCAAACAAGAATTAAGATCATTACTCTTGTTTTTTCCTCTCGGTTAGCTAACTTAAGCTACATCAATAACCTTCACACTCTTACTTGTACAAAATATCTGAATATGTACCTACATTATACATTATACATGTATGTTTTGATATTGTATATTCGTATATTGCATTGAATTGTATTGGTTGTATCCATTAATTTACTAATCACTACTCCACTATTTTTTATCCAACATTGGCAATTTCACTTATTGACCACCAGAAACTAAAGAGTCTCAGAAAATAAAAGGGATAGAAAATAAAGCTAGAGAGTCACTCAAGGTAAACCTAAAAAAAGACATGTTTCACAACTTAAAATTAGCAGTTAGCGTAGTACAACTCATTTCATGGTTTTTTAAACTAACCTCTGTTAATTGTTCATTGTAAATGTTTATGAGCTTTTATCCATGAATTGAGTAGAATATTGTAAAATACACAGCAAAAGTAACTATACGTTTCTGTACAAAATGAGAAATATGGAACATTATACACTATAAATTAAAATGTAGCATTTCAAAGTCATACCAAATAGGAACATGACAGGGCAAAACCATCATCAGAACCAAGCACCAGACACCAGCAAAAGTAGGAAAAGGTATATAGAAAAGGATCAAACACGTCAAATCATTCATGCCACACGAGAACGTCCCTTCCCAGCTATCCACCAACCAATCAACTCCGAGGGGCTTGACTTTTCAGCTTTCTCTATTCATCGAGCCAATGCTTCACTCCCTGTGCTCATAGTCATTCCAACTCGGGCGCACTTTCTAAACACATTGCAAGTGCGAACTATGTATATACGTGCATTTGGATTCTGGCAGAATAGAAACGTCATCTCTGTACTACTGTAAGTTTCTTCTTGACAAAAACAGGGTAATCGTTTTTTATGATGTACAAGCTCAAATGTTCCATGTAAAATGTACAAGTGCATGTATGTATTACGTATGTATTATTATGTGGAGTTTTTTTTAAATCTCACTTTCCTTTTTTCTTGGAGGGTGCATAAAAAATAGAAAGGGGTGGATTTTTGTATGTAATACACAGTTGCAGTTTGACGTTCTGACTATGTACAAATTGTATGTAGAAATTCCATAATATTTATCTATCTTCTATCTATGTATATCTATTATCTATTATGTATAATGTATGGAGAAAACATGAACTTGCACATTGTACATTACAAAAAAAGGAAAATAAAATGATTCTTACCGTCTTTGTTCATGGATGCTTCAAAGCACTTTTTGAGCCTACAAGCTCTACACTGATTTCTATGAGTTTTATCTATAGGACATCTTCCTTTTAAATCACCTTGGGCTTTACAAGTATACACTCGATTCCTATGAATACTTCTCTTGAAAAAACCAGAACAACCTGCAAATAGACATGAATTTTTTTACTGAGTTTAATATTCATTAAAAAGCTTTGTGTTTTATGTTTGATACAATACACAATATAACATGCGACATGTTTTTCGTAAGAATCGAAGGAAATAAATTATTTTTACCGTCACAAGAATATATTCCATAGTGTTTCCCGGAACTTCTGTCCCCACAAACTTTACATGGAATATCCAGGAGTCTGTCTCCTAAATATCATCATCAATCAAATCCAGAATCCAAAATCAGTTGCATTGTACATTGTAAATTTTATATATATTCAATTAATCACACCAAACGTCAATGACTTAAATACAAATGACGTAAAAATACTTTGTTTATTTCTATTGAAAATCTCACCTGTCCCCATCGTGTGCTTAATTTTTAATCCAATTTTGACGGTTTTTGACGGCTTTGACTTTGTAAGCAAATATTTAATATTCGTTTTTACTTTTTACTAATTTAGTTAATTTTTGAAAAGTTTCACTTTTTAGCACGTAATTTATTCAACAACTATTATTGTTTTGTTGTATAGTTAGTACTTTGTTTTTTTTTACACTTTTTCACTTTATGCATAAAAAGTCACATTATAGATGTAAATCAGGAAGTGGGTGTGAAAAGTTTCAGTATGTACACGTAAATAAAAAGTCAGGACAATACACAATACACACGTTCATTCTGTAAGTCACCATATGTTTAATGTTCAATGCTACATATGTAATCTGAAACCTGAACGTGTACTTTTGTATGTTTATATTTTCTTTTCTTCACAAAGTGTGGTAATGTGGGTGATGGAATGGAGAAATGGAGAGCAAGTCTGTCTCTATTTGTTTGAATGTGTGTGAAAATGACAGTTCATTCATTCATTGAATGGACTGCTTGGATTTCTTTGAGATTCTTGAGTTAAACCCGAGTTGTGAGTTGTGATTATACTGTGTGACTTTCCCAAAATTCCAAATCCCAAATCCCAAATCTCAATACAGTATACATGTAGAATGTAGAGTAAACTAAAAGTTTTGAGGTTTTCTCTCCAACTCTTCAAGTTTCTTTCCTGGTGGCTTTTCAAGTTGTTGGTGAACAGATAAATGAAGAAATCACTTAGTAGTTTTCACTTAAGCTCCTTACACAAACTAACCATGAACCATGAACCAGCAGCTTTTCAGTAAAAAGAAGACGACACACACCCTGTATAGTGTATAGTATAAAGTATATAGAATGTCTCAATTGAACGGATCAAATGTCACAGAAGAAAAGGAGGGTAATGAAAAGGAGGCGGGCAGGAAGAAGAAAACGATGGCGATGGACACGACAAACGACAAACAGACAAGTCACTTGGACACAACCAGCAGGTGTTGATGTTGATAAAAAGAAGGGGCAACTTTGATTATGTGACAGTGTGACTAACACCTAAACTTGTAATGTGGATGGTTGAAAGTTGAAAAGAGTAAGAGCCAAATGTAAACAGAGAGAAAGTGAACCAGTGAGAATAAGAGTAAGAGTGAGACTGAGACTACAAGAGAGAGAGAGAGAGAGTACGAGAGGATGAAACGACGTTGACCACAAGGGAGCTAAAAAGTGATTGTATCAAGAACTTTGTCCTGATGTTCCTCAATGCAGTCTTTTATACTTTGGCCATTTTGTCACCGAGTGAAAACGGGGGGCTCTCTTTCTCCGTGTATCTAAAGTCTATAGTATCCACAATCCACAATGTAGAATCTACAGCAGCAGTAGAGTTTCGAGTTTGGATGGAGCCAATCTATTCAAAAAGAGCTCACCTACCGACCGACCGATCTACACTCGACACAGACTTATTATGGTATAAAGTAGCTACTATCTACTGTCTACTCTCTACTTTCTACGTAGTGGCAAAAAGGCGAAGAAGAGAATGAGGCGAGAGATCCTGCCTTCTTTCCATGTGTACTCCGCATTCTGTATTCTGTATTCTGTATGCATTCGGCATTTGGTATTCAGTGTTCGGGTAATATAACTAACTTTCTTCCTCTTCCTCTTATGTACTGTATTGTGTGCACATTGCACATGGACCATATTATTTTGAGCACTCTGTATATACTCTGTATAAAAGGTACAGAATGAAAGGGAATGAGCAAAACTGGAGTGAGTGAGAGAGAGAGAGAGTCTAGAAAATAGAAACGAAGAGCATGAGAACATCACAGGTGGACGCCTTTTCGACCCCGACCAAAAAAGATTACACTCTTTCTCCTATTCCCTCATTAATACGTCGACTCCACAGCCACATCCGAGGAACAGCTCCACAGTCTCCAGTCTCCAGTCCCAATTCCATCTCTTTCCTCTTTCTATTTACAACAAAATACATGACGTATTATAGTAGAAAATACAGAGAGAGAGAGAGAGGGAGAGAGATTCTCCACGTCGACTTCCAGGGCTGTTACATATTACACATTACACATAATGCCATGTATCTATTCACTTCCCTACGTGTACTTTGTACATTAATGTAATATGTGATATGTACCATGTACAATGTACATTGTACAGGGAGGTTTGAAATGCTCACAACTCACACATCTATTTTATGGCTCCTTGTATCCAGTATCCAGTTATATGTATATATATATAATAATCACCACTCTTCTACTTCAACTTCCTCATCTTTTGGCTCTTCACTCTTCAACCTTCACATTTCACCGTTACCCGTTACTCTTATATTGCAAGTACAAGTTTTAACGTCATTTTCTTTCTTATCCATATGCTCTAATATTCTATGTACACATGTATGTATTATGCACTACAAGTACTCTGTGGGAGAGAAGAATATATGAAAGTTGAGAACTTTTGACGACTTTTCGAGTTCTAGATTCTAGTTTCTACATTCGAGGCACAACTAAAAGTTGACCGTCAAAATTTTATGTGAGTAACACTTTACACTTTTGACTCAAGACTCAAGGCTCAATATTAAAGATACAACAGGAAAGCATAAGACACCTTACAAATTGTTATTATTATTATTCATAGTATTATTATTAATTTTTCCAGACAACAGAATTATCATTAAGCATTCCAGTTTTACATATAAGTTCATAGTTCATAGATCGATGCAAACTGAAAGACTACCTAAAATGGACTCATTTAAAGTCATAAAAATAGCTCATATACAACTCGTCATTTGAATAGCCCATAGGCTTCCAGCTTGCAGTTTACCTGTGATCTTGGGAATTTTACTTGAATTTGTAATAATGTAAAAAGCTAAAAGTGAATATAGGAAAAGTTAAAACTGAATATTGCATTGAATTAGGCTTTATATTAACGTGTCTAGACCTTCTAGACTAGAAGACAGTTCCGTAACAGTACAGTCAGAAAGTTCATATAATATGAATTGAATCCATCAAATGTGAAAGTGATACAAAGTACAAAGTACACACTGCGAATGTAAAAATAATGTCATTAAAAACTCCAAGCTACAAGAAAAATGATTGAAAATTCGTCATTTTAAAACAGTGCACGTTTGAAAATGCTTTAATATTCCTTTTTTGTGATAATGCATAATATAATATATAATGCATTCTGTATGCATAGTTATTTCAAGACATTCAATCACAAACCCCATCTTCTATCTTTTAGATATTTAATTCAAAGGATAACGCTAAATTTCTTTACAAGCATGAACTTTGAACTTTTATAATAAAACATCTCTAGGAGTATTCAGAATTGAAATGGGAAATCCTCATGAAATCCCATCAAATCATGTCATTTATAGTTTATAGCATAAGCTTTATGCCTTATGCATGTACAGCTTCCGACTCCAAAAACCAAAAACCAACTTGACGTCACATGTCATGCATAATGCAAATAGCGTCTAAAGTCTGTAGTCTATAGAGTCCAAATCCTAAAGTTAGGTCTGCTACCACATAAATAAACATTCCTCTTTTGTCTTTTGTGTTATGCAATGTGACTGAATGGTAAATGGTAAATAGTCTGCATCAGTTTTCAGGATTTAGAATTGGATTAGTGTCCATAATATACGATATAAGATATTTCCATATACATCTTATACCTAGCATACAAAATGCAAAATGCAAATACCCACACAGCGTAGGTAAGTTGGTGATATTTAAATATTTGATAGTTGAATTGATGACTACTACACTTTCACCCAAGTGTTCCCAGTTGCCAGTCACAAGCTCCTGCTCTTGCTATGCAGAGATACGGTAACTTTTCTTGTTGAAACTACTAGATTAATATAATAGAGAATAGCTTTGTTTTTGTCATTTGTATTTTGTACCAGTCAAAGAAAATATATACGCATTTGAAATCTCCATATGACATATGACATATTATACGTATATAGAGCAGAGTAGAAAGAGAAAACAATCCAATATCAAGTTTTCATTTGACGTTATGATACTTTAAGGGGAAAAGTGGAAAGTGGGAAGTGGGAATTCTGGGAAATGGAATGGATCAGTGATGGCATAATCCTTCGATTTGAAACTATCTACGTCCAGACTTGTCCGCAGTCGATAGTCCACAGTCCACAGTATGCACGTAATATTACGTATAGTGTACAGTGTACACTATACACATGAAAACTACTAAGCTATTCAAACACGGCCACGCGGGTTTCTCCTCATTCAATCCCATCTAATTCATCTGGGTGTACAGTGTGCAGTGTACAATGTACAATGTACAAGAATGAAACATGAAGTACTGGAAAATTCCTATCTCAAAACAATGTACATTGTACATGTATCTACTACAACTACGAACGGAGAGACCAGTGTAAGTGTTAGAAACAACAAAATTGAAAAGTGTTACCCATACATAGATACATAATGTAGCTTTGAGTTTTGAGTTTCGAGTAGAGAGAAAATCCATCAACCGATGATACAATTCAGTTGGAAAGTCCAGAGTCAACAGACTTTGTGTGGAATTGGAAGAGACCAAAGAGAAATAGAAACTGTGAAATGTGAAACTTATTACCCAAACAGCAATTTGAAAGCTATATAATGTTATATGTACATTGTAAATAGGATAGGCCAAACACGAAATACATGTCCAGTCACAGGTATTGCCAAGTATGTACAGTGTGGATTTCAAAAAGTAAAGAGTGATGAAACTGACGTACATATCTTTTATCACTTATCACAAAGGACGAAGGACACAGGAAAATGATGCTGGTTTCTCGCCACCGTTTTTTTTACTTTTATACACAGTACACACAATACTTTTCTGCCATTCATTCATTTACTAATTTCAATTCTCTTTCATCTCTTAAACTAGTTTCATTATAAAGCAATCCGGTGTAGTTAACTTTAGTAGAGTGTAGAGATAATTGAATTTCCATTGCTTCTCTATTTAAAAAGTTTTAACAACCCAGGGATTTTTAAAACACACGCAATCACACCAGATTGCTATTAAACGTTGAATGTTGAAGGGAAGTGTCAGGAATTGGTAATATACATTGTACATTGTATATATGCTCAATGATCATATTACATTTTAAATCCAATAATTCCATTTGAAACTTTGTGTAAACAGAAAGTGAAGAGGGATGGAGACGGAGTTGGAGATGGGTAGTAGATAGTAAGCATAGAGCATTAGATAGTACAAAGTCCATGGCTGAATAATAATAACAATAACAATAACAAAGGCGTTTGGCTGGAACTTGGAACGGGGGGAAATTGAAAACCCTGTTGCGTCAATTGGCACAATAATAATGTGGTTTTACAAAATACTACAAACTATAACGTACAACATACAAGCTACGATGTACACGTGATGGGATATGATATTCTGTATGCAGTGTACCGTTTCAAGTTGCACACACGTTTTATTATGTGTGGATCTAAATCGAGATTTTGTAGAGGAATTACCCCCTATTTTTTTAAAGAATGACAACGACACGCGCAAAGTGAGGCTTTAGCAGTTTAGCACACGCTTACTGGTTTGGCACGAGCCTAATAAAAACAAAAGGGGGATTTTAAACTCTCACTTTAATTCTTTCTCTGACCGCATCATATACTTTGAGCATTGTATATTGTGCATTGTACATATTATATAAAATAGAAACGTAATGAAAGTGTATTCTTTACTTTGTGCTTAAACGCCTTCGTCACCCACAATCCACACTCCACACCCTAAGAACTTGGAACCAACCACCTCAACGAATCCAATCCAATTCAAAACACATTGCAGATACAGAATACACAAGCAGTTTACATTTCATCCCCGTTGTGGTGTAACAGTATTGAGGGTCACAAAGCTTGATGATTTACATGATGATTGCTTGCACGTTTTCCATCTTCACTTTAAAAATGTCGTACTCTTCTTCAGCCTGGAGTACGGAGTGGACTACTCTTACTCTTTTGTTTTTGAGCTTTAAGTTTTGAATTTGATTGTGAGTCAGTTGCCAAAGAAAAACAAGAGAGTGAAAAAACAGATGGAAAGTGACAAATTCAAACTCAAGGATCAAACATCAAACATTGGACAGGGAGAGCTCAAAGCTCAAAGCTCAGATAAAGTATTTGTAAACTCAAAGTGAATCATTTTTAAATTTTGAACTTTTATACATTATACATTTAGTTCCGGCACATGTAAGTTGTACATTTTTCATTTTCAAATATCAACTTTTTAATCATAGGTAACTATAGTTTTAAAATATTTCATGTATCCATCCTTTTGTAACTTGTTTAATTTCCTGGACTTTCCCTTGAAATAATAATAATAATAATTTTCTCTATCTTCGTATCGTCATACAATATACATTATACATGTTATGATACGAGTTATTATTGTTAATAATTCATCGGAAATCAGGAAAGAAATGATAAAAAGTTCTTGTCAAATGGTATATCTATCTACATCACGTATATTATGTAATCTGTGGGTATACAAGCGCGTCTGTTGTTGTATACAGCTTTCAATGAAAATAGTAGATGGAAGTTGAGTTTTGTGTTTTGTTGGCAGTTGCCATCGTCAGTCGTCAGTCGTCATCCAAAATACAAAATACAAACTCTTGTTTGCATATGGCTTCATGTTAAGTTTACAATGGTGGAAGGAGTGGAGAGTGGAGATCACATTGGCGTTGGCATTCTAGATTCTAGATTCTAGACAGAATGATAGAGCTTTGGCGTGGTAGAGTGTATAGAGTGAGACCATCAAAGGGACTGTGGACTGTGGAGACTCTTTAATCCCTCAATTGCATTTCGAAAACTCGCATTGAGCCTCTCTAATCTCTTGCCGATTTCCACGCAAATTCACATCGCCTTATCGTCCTCATCTCTCTAGATTCTAGATCCTAGACTCCAGACTCTTGATACTTCATCTCTCACTTTCAACTTCATTCCCTTTCTCTCTCTCTCTCTTTTCACCAACTAGATAGTAGATAGTATTAGATACCCCATGATATGATTTAAAATATACATCCTTTGCCTTTACTTGGACAATGTGATAACTTGATAAGCCTATAAAGTAAATTCAACACTCTTATTACGATTAGTCCCCAGCAAGTGTCTTTGACATGAACGAGAGAAAGATACACAATGTGTAATATGTAATATGTAATGTGGAAATCCTACACAATATACAGTCCACAGTTTCATCCCTCTGCATTGCAGTATTTGATTTTGTAGATGTGCATGGACTTCTTTTACTATACTTATAACTTATACTTGTATAATACACTCTTTTGTCATCTACTAACTTTACTCTTTACACAATTCTACATCATATGTATAGTTTCAGCTGGAATTTAGAATCATGATTTTGTGTAGATTAAATTTAATAATAGTAAAATTATCATGTCATATTCTGAGCCAATACAGATAAAATTAAATTGTACATGTAGATAAATACCAAACTAAATGCAACTCGAAACTAGAAAGTTGAAATGTCTTCAATAAATCAAATTTTGTTACCAAAAAAAATACACAGACAATTATTATGTATTGAATTGAATATTGGATTCAGTTTACATATGTAAATGTTTAAAAGCCTGAAGGATGAAGGATCAAGTATCAAAAGTGTAAAGTGGAAATAGCTGATAGTAGAGGGGAAAGAGAGAGAGAGAAAAAAAAGAGTTTTTTATGACAACAAAGATGACCCAAGCTCCAAGTAGGAAGAGAAACATTCAAGTGCTAAGACATTATACGTAAAACATACTACAAACTACATACTATTTGTATTTTGTACAAGGTATTCGTACATGTACATGAACATGGAGAGAAAAAAATAGTTGGCCTTCGTAGTCATAGTCTTTTGCTCAGAGTGAAAGAGAGAAAGAGGGGAAAAAAGAGAGGAATATCTTGGATCTTTGTGGTCAGTGGCCTGTGCATGTTTGGTTTTGTGTTTGTGTTCTCAAAGAGCAAATGGTAACATGGTAAGAGTGAAAGTCTATTCAAAATGGCTTAGGCGTAGGATGGAGGCGATAAAGATATTCACTCAATTCATGGGTCATTTAGTGTTCGTGTGAGGAGTAAGGAGGACGAAGAATCCCTGTGTATTTGTGTGGATTGTGGAATCTAGACTCTAGAATCTAGATGGTCATCGTCGTCCTTTTTTTCTTTTCTTCTTTCATTCCTCTTCAATGTTCACTGTTCACACAAATGGTCAGTTTGAGTCACCCTAAAATCCCTCATAGAGTTTTCATGAGAGTAGTGTTTCCGCTCCAAAAGACACTTGGACTCTTGGCTCACAGCACTCTTTGACCATTTCTGACATGGTCATAAAGACTCTATCTCTCTCTTTCTTTCCCTTTCTTTCTATGCCTTTCTTTTTTCATCGTCATCTTCTTGTTCTTCTTCTTGGTGTACTTCTCATTTTTACCTATAGAGCCGTAACACATAATAACACTTGTCAAAATCCATCCAACCGTGAGGCTCTCTTATATATGTGCACATGTGTGTATTTATACGTAATGCAGCATGAACCTCATAGTCCAGTCCATAGAACATGGAACATGAACCACAGATCACAGATCATACAACCCACACCTCGTTTAATGTCGTAGGCTTTTTTTCTCTATTCTCTTTTCTTTTGGTAGCTCCTCGGAAAACTCCATTATGTCAATTTTTTCTCATCTTTTCCGGCTCTTTTTTCCCCATTTTTGTTCGATTCATTTTCCCCGTCATTCTACTTCAAAGAAATAAAAATGAGTGGAAAATTGCCTCATAATTTTTTCCTACATTTTTTTATCATAATCACCCTTATAAAAACAAAAGAAAATGGCAGAACAATGGTTATGCAAAAAGTTGTTCTTTTACAGATATATTCATGAAAATAATGTTTTAAATAAATAAAAAACTTGCGTGCTATCTAAATCGAATTAAGTACTTTTTGTTTTTGTTTTTTGTTTTTTTGTAGTTCAAAAGTGATTGACATAAAAAATACTTGAATGGCATTTGAAATTTTAATTTTTGTAATTTTCTACAAAGAATGTATTGAATCTGAAATAACACATGAGTGAAAACGGCTTTATATCATAAAGTATTACTTGTACGGGGTACGGGGTTTTTTCCAAGTATTTTTTTCTCTTTTGTAATGTACATCTACAACTCATTTGTAGTTTGGACCTAGGCAACCAGGACGAAGAAATCTCCGTACATTTCTCCATGGCTACATACTACATACTACATACAATTCACAATCACTTCACCGCGGGGTAAATGCATGTCAACTGTGTGCTCGGTACTCGTTGTTCTGTATTCTGTACTCTGACCACTGCACTGGGTTTGAAAGTACAAAGAAATACCTATCCTTCTTTTCTACCTTTTTGTACTATTATTTTATGTATGTTTATTCGGGCAAGTCTCAAGTTGTTGAGTTACGGATGACTGAGCGAGCTCTAAAACCACTACTACTTTAAAGACAAAACAGCATGTACGTAACATGTACCATGGAGAATGTAGAAGTTGGCGTACTGTCTTTTACTGTCCTTCAGTAACAAGTTTTCTTCCTTGAATACCATTGTTGTAGATTCCTTTTGGCATGTGTCCACTTCAACCCGATTCAGAGATTTTCCTCTTTTTTTGTATATTTTTCGTCTGTATTTTTGTACCACTTTAATCCAAAGACAAAAGTTTTTCAAGTCTCTAGACTCTAGAATCTAGAATCTAGACAGATAAAAAGGTACCTCAAGCAATTGAGACCGCATAAAATCAGTCAAAAGAGTAAAATTCCTAAAAATAAATAAATATAAAAAAACACTTGTTAAAGTTCAAAACTAAACCTTTAAAAAGCTATTACTTGTAGCCAAAACAAATAATAATCTTGATTCTTGATGTTTTAAAACTTGTCAAAAACAAACACATAAAAAGTATAGAGCAAAAGACAAAAATAACTCAACATTCAAAATGATAATATGTTTTAAAAATTTAATAAGTCATAGTATATTTTGTTTTCTTCTATTTTTGTCTTTTAAGAGCTACATCAGTCTAAAGTCTAGAATTTAGAGTTTAGAGTCTAAAGTCTAGAAACTTGTAGTTGTAGTGAATGTGTAAACAGTAAGTGAAGTGTCGCTTTTACTTTTAGAAGAAAGAGATAACAAAATGAACATGTTTGTTGGTTTCTTTATTTTTTTCTTCCTCTTCTTGTGGTATGGCAAAGCCGGTGTGTGTGTCTGTCTGTGTCTGTGTGAAAGCGACAGAGTCGATGGTTTGCCATAAGTCTCTTTTCTCTTTTATTAGGAGTCTTCTTTGTATGTACACTGTACAGTGTACACTTTCTGCCAGAGAATTATCTGTGTGGAAGAGAGAGGTATAAAGAGCATGATTTAACAGCTTTCTCAAAATTTCTTTCTCCTTTTAACACTGTACGTTGTACGCTGTACAATATACTCTATACATGTATAGACGTCATTTCGGTCTCCTTCTCACTTCTCACTACTTAGACTGTCAGCTTATCCTCCTTTAAGTAGACCATCAAAACCCACAAGTTTCTCTTTAGTCGGCGACGACAACTAAACTAAACCAAACTAAACCTGTGTGTCTTCTTCTTCTTCTTCTTCTTCTTCTTCTTCTCAGTCTTCTGTCTTTCCTTTTGCATATCGTACAAACTACAAACAGATATGTAGACTGTAGACGCGTAAGTCGTAACTCTTTATACTTTATGTCGTCACCCTTATAAATAATATCATTCCCTATTTCTCCAAATTTCCTGGCGGACTATCGTCAAAAGTACACATGTATGTTCATCTATATTATATACATATTTGTACACAGTACACTGTACAATGTACAAGTACTTGTATCTTGTATATCAACTTGTATGTTTATGTTTTCGTAGCATAGCAAGATTTTCTTAGCTTGTAACTTTCAACTTCCAACTTTTAACTTGGGTTCAACTTTCCTTTTGACTATCACCAACTTTCCACTTTCAAGCTTCTGTAGTACTTTTCCCAGCTTTATGCGTTTGGTTTACGCGTAAATACACATGTACACCAAATATAACATTTTTTGCGTCCAGGTGGTGTACATAATATATAATATACAGTACACTCATAACTTGTTCAGCATTTGGGTGACTAAAAAACAGAGTGAAAATGGTAAAACAACTGTAAACTTCTAGAGTCTAGACTGTAGAATACTGTAAACAAAACATTTCTCATCCGGACAAAAGTGTCTCAGTTTAGATTTAGACATTTTCAAAGCTATAGCTGTTTTTAATCGCGTCTACGCTTTACCTCTACACTCTACATTCTACATGCTGTTAGTTGATGAATTCTTATTTGATCTGAATGAAATTTGTAGTGTTGATGTTTTGAAAAAGACTCATGAAAAGTGAAAAAGAAAGACGATGGAGGACAGCATGTGAAAATAATATCGTATGTAATGAAGACAGGCGGGCTGGGCTGGTGGATGTGGAGATTGGAGACTTGTGATTGTTGAGTCGGGAATTGAAGTGGCCATTGAAATTGAAATGGATCTTTTTCTTTTGGTGCAAGTATATTGCTTTTTATTGTGTAAACAGACAATGGAGAGGAACATCATTACTTTCTTCTCCCTGTCTAGTCTGGTCTCCAGTCAGTCTTTTGTGTATTTTTCGTCTGTCGTTTGTATGTTGGATGTTGGGTGTTTTGGCTCTCCCCATTTCATTTTCGATTCATTTCAATGAAAAAGTACAATGGGTATTCTATATTCTATCACAATGTGGGCAGAAACAAGAAACAGACGCAATTTTTCGACACTATCTCGACTTGAGGGCCAAGTGTTGAGACAGCCACCTTAGGAATCCTAAATTCCCTTTCTTTAAAAAAAAAGACAAGAAGAATAGAAAAAAAGGCGGCCCAACCAACCATGAAATGTAATTCATTTTATTTTATTTTTCTACATTCTATATTCTATGTATAATAAAAAAAGGTAAAAAGAGTAAAAGTAAAAAAGAAGAAGAAAAGAATGTAAATATATGTATGATGTTCACAATTTTAGTTTTCTCTCCTCGAAGGTCTCAGTTTAGTTCAGTTCAGTTCAGTTCATTTCCATTTCATTGAATTTATGTAGTTCACTCTGCAAAGGCAAAGATATTTTGTGTGTATAATGTATAATATGTAAGTATGCAAGGAGAAAGGAGAAAGAGGACTGAGGAATCATAGGTTTTTCATGGTGAGTTAGCAGAAGCTCACAACTCTGAAACTCATAAAATCTCAGCGTGACCCAGCATAAAAATCAGCTTGAAAATTCAAGTACCTTCCAAGAAAAAAGAGAGTGAAAGTTGTAAGTTGTAATACCAAAACCCCAACATCGGAATCAGAATCAGAAAAACTTACACATGCTAACCGCAAAACTATAAAAGTTTGTGCTTTGTGCTCAAGTTATCGAATTTGAGTGTTTGAATGTAAAATGTGTGTGTGGTTTGGTTTGGTGTGAGGTTTAGTATTATTTGCATTATGATTTGTATTCAGTCGCTGATATTTGATATTTGATATGATAAACATTTTACATTATAGATGCCTATGTTCAGAAATGCCTTACACCGAACTTCCAACGTCTAACCTCTAGTCCACATTAGAATATGTGTACATTGCCCAATGTAGAATGGCGTACAACCCAAAGTAAGCAAGTTATAAGGCAAGAAATGGATTTTATACATTTCTCCCTTTTCTTCTTCTCCTTCTCAATAGATATTCCCCGAGATGTTTTTCATGTCCACTTGTAACTCTTTCACTTTGTAGTTTTTGCATAAAAATCCTCAACATCTACAAACGACAAACTGCAGAGGAAATACTTGAATACTTGAAATCCCCTGAAAAACCTTGATAAACAGTCGATTTTTTTCATCCATGTTTTAAAGTACCAAAGGCAAATTCTGGGAAATACATCACACGAATACATCAACCTACATGTGTCTCAAAGTCTACTTTGAAGATTTCTACGTACTTTTCTGTGTAGGAGATTTTCCTTTTCCTTTTCTTTCTTCAAATGTTGAGTATCATCAAGTAG
This sequence comes from Sminthurinus signatus, assembly GCA_019776565.1. NCBI lineage: Eukaryota > Metazoa > Arthropoda > Collembola > Symphypleona > Katiannidae > Sminthurinus > Sminthurinus signatus. Next base: position 5,019 of record JABASP010001947.1, on the reverse strand, counting down.
GTAGATTAAATCTAAAAAGAATCTCGTATTTCAATCCAGCAAAACTTGTAGTAGAAACGATAACAATGCTCATGATCCAGCTCTCACAAAATATAGCATATGTGTACATAATACATAATATATTATATTTTTTAGTATTTTACTCCTAAACATTTTGAACTTGCTGTTGAAATTCAGCCTAAATTAAATTTTTTAAAGTGACAGAAACGTCAAAATTAAAAGTTTATGCTCAGACTTTTTGTCCTAAAACTAAATCCCCAAATTAAAGTTTTGTATCAGGAATCAAAAGTCAGAAATGCCGAAAGAAAAAACGGGTAATGGAGTTTAGAGATATTATCATCTTCCTGTTGTGGGGTTTGGGTCTAATAACATATTGATTGCACGTTAATTTGTCGGTAAATATCATTTGTTGAGCGTACACTTACAATTTACAATTAGTGACATACATATTTGTATACATTTATGCGTGTGGTACGCGTGTGCTCTCTCTCTCTCTCACTTTTCACTTTCATGATTTTATGATATTTTCACTCCAAGTAGTCCAAAGCCCAAACAACTGAATATATCTATACATTTATGTAGACATCTTTCTCTTAATCTGTATAACGTTAGAACAAGATCATATAGAAGAGCCCCTTGCACTTTGCACAACAAACGTTCGGCATCCAACATACTCATCATAAATTCGACCCTCACACCCACAAGTGAAGCTGTTGACTGTAGTACGGCGGCGACTGTTTTGGTGTAGATTCTAGATTGTTGATTGTTGATTCTTGATGGCTGATGGCCCATGCATATAGATACAAATATACGATACACACTTGTAAAAGTATTCTCCCTACTTAACTCTCATTACGACCGTCACGAAACAACGTATTACATGACATTTGAAGGTGGGAAAATAGAACAGTGTAATAGCAGGAGCTACAGCTTAAATGGGAATTGCCGGACGTCTCTAATACTCTACTCCGGTCTATAAATGTACAATGTACAACTGTACACATGGAGAAACGACGAGTCTCTCCTGTGTACTTGATATTGCTCTATAACTTTGTATCTACTACCTACTATCTATCTATCTACTTGTGTTTGGAGAGAAAGGAAAAGCAGTGAAGTAAGTATAAAGGCAGTTAAGGCAGAAAAGTGAAGTGTCTCTCTCTCTCTCCTATTCTCTCAACCATGTACCTCGTACATAGTTACGACAAGGAGGAGAAGGAGAAGGAGAAAAGGAAAAGTATCCATTCTATTACTTCTATTACATACATTTTATAGGATATGGAACAGTTGATGGCGAAAGGGAGCAAGTTTACTTTTAATTAGGCAGAATGTGTGTATGTGGAGAGTGGAGGATGGAGAGAGAGAGAGAGAGAGATGTTGTAAGCTAGAGATAATCTCGCGTGACTCAATGGGAGTTGGAACAGATGCGGATTTTGCTCGTCCGTCCATGACTTTATCCCATACAGTGTACACCATTCCTGTAATAATTTGCCTCTGTTTCACTTTCACCAAAACCATAATATATAAGTCCGTCATCATCTACATAAAAGCTACACACAACACAACTTTATACATATAAATTGATACTAAATCCTAGAATCCAGGATCTAGAATCTAGAAGCCTCACAAATATCCTAGACATACATATGGTAAACATGTACATGTTTTTGAGAGAAACACCGAGGAATTTCGGCTTGGCTTGGTTTGGTTTGATCACACATCGTAGATCGTAGATCGCAGATCGCAGTATCAACAGCTAAATACAAAATACAATAGAACTTGTGCACAAAACACACTATTTTCTACATCCACACACTTTGAACGACGCTCTCAACCATTATACATCACTTTTCACTTACAAGTTGATACTATTATTTACTTATTTATTATGGACTGACACGGTCATCTTTATGTACGTAGAAACATATCATGTTTTTGATATTTGATATTTGATTTACGTTTGGCTTTAGCAAATAAATTCCATTTTCTCTAAATTCCAACACTTTAAAGTTTGAAATTCTTTGAACTTCATGTATGAAAATTGTGTGAAATTTGGAATCATGTTCATTCTCAAAATGTTAAAGGTGACAATTGACAATATATTATTGATTCTGTAATACTGAATTTAAGCTTTTTTGTTCTTCCTAACTTTTGGTTGTAGGTTGTATTTGTATTGTATAGATATTTAAAAACTATGTAACTTTCCGATTTCCACACTTGTGTTTTCCATTCAAATTACCACAAGAAGCTAGAAGATGAGAGTAGAGAGCATTTCGATAAAGATAGAGATACAGATGAATAGAAAAGGGATAAGAGAGCCATGTATTTCTAATTTTACTTGAACATCCCCTTATTTTACATAAATGGATGGGAATTGGAAATGTTGTACACATGCTTTATACTTTCCATAACTATATAGATACATTTTACATATACAGAAAATAGAATATAGGTACAAATCCATCTTTCCAACTTGCAGTTGGAGCCATTCTCGTCGTCATAAAGTAAATGTGTTCATCTATCCATCTATCTATCTACAATGTATACCTATGATGAGCTTGGATCATCTAAAGTAGTAGTCTAAAAAGAAAGCCATACGGATGGATGCTTCATCGCTTTCCTCTGTATACTGTATAGTTTCACAACATAATCTACCTACATACTCTTTCTGCTGTATCAGCTTTATAATAGACTTGGTTTTATAGATTTATATTGTACACCACGTTCAGCAGATATATCCTACATCCTACACATAAATGACAGAAAGAGCGAGAAAATCCGTGAGACAAGCAGACAGTTTCATTCCATACTACATGTTCTTGCTCCTGCTGACTGGCTTGGCTGCTTGTGAAAACTGACGATGCGACTACAAGGGACTTTATACCGACATAATCTCATCCATCCATGATCTTCTGACTCATTGTTCTTCCTTTCTAGTGGGAGTCAATGAGGGGGAAGGAGGGAAAATGAATCCATTTGTCTTTTTAGATTGTTCCATTTCACGTTTCACATTTTACGGAAGCAGAAGCAGATAGATAGAACAGACTGAACGAAATACATAATATTTTGCCCAAAGACTTATCAAGTTATCTGTCACATGGAATATGAAACTCATAATGTACAATGTTTAATGTATAAGACATAAAGTAAAGTGAATTTTGTATTTTTTCTCTCTAAAGATATAGGAACTATAGATCTTTTATTTCAAGTTGTTTTTCCATGTAAAGAACCTTTACGTGTATTTTGCGTATTGAGTATCAAGTATCGAATGTAGATTTAATGAAGAAAACATGAAATAAGACATAAAAGCTTTTGTTTCTTCAAGCTATTATTTTAGCCACTATATAACATGATATTATGCTCTTAACTTTTTTGGCACATTCTGTATTAACTACCAAATTCTGATCAGTGATTTTGTGATAAATGCTTTTCTTTAAAACAACAATTTGAATGCATTTTACTCTAAAATATGATATTATAAAATTGCCCATCAAAACGTTATTTTTGTTCAAAGTTCCTCAAAAGCCTCAAAAGTAACAAAATCCAAATACAATACATTAGGCTAATAATAGACTTCTTTTTAAAAATGTATCTACTAACTTTGCGTATCATCAGGAGCAGACGGCATTGAAGACAGTAAATAGAGGAAGCATAATCTGTTTTCAATAAAACCTTTGCATATCTAACATCTAACATCTAATACTTTCTCTTGTATTCACTTTTCCACCTTTGGATTTGAAAAATGATGTGAAGTGGGCTGGAAAGCTGATGCTTTTTTCTCTGTCATTAGCATTAAAGGACTTTGAGATTCTACCCTATTTTCATCCTTTATATTTTTTTGCTCACCATGTGACTAACAATAAAAGAGAATATTCTGTAGAAAATGCACATTGTCATTAGTCATTACCTAACATATTGATTTTCATAATTCTATTGAGTACTCACCTTTCTAATATTTTCTACACTAGTATATGCCGGCATATTAATCTACAAAGTGGTTTTCACTATTCAATCACACTGACAAACCGATTACAGGACGATTAATTTTATGACCAGTGTATGGTGTATGTATTTACTATTTACTGTACAGAATACAAAATATAGAACACATCTTTTTTACATACAAAACACATGGAGTTGTACATATGCATGAGTAATCTGTATATTCAATTAAAGCGAATCTCCGCTTTTAAAATATCCGCGTTTGTGAACGTAGGCATGTGTTGTTTTTATTTACATCAAATAAAAAAATAGAGCAGACCACAATGCACAATACATTTGTAATGCCGTCAAAAATACAGCGTCCATGTACACTGTACACAATTACATGAATTTATGTCTGAGCTTTTTAGTTGAGCACACAAGTTATTGAATAGGCACTTGAGACAGAATCGAGTATCGAGTATCGAGAGGGCAATGAATCTGAATGTGAAAATGTGTGGGCATCGTATGTTTTCTCTCTTTTTCTACATGTAAAATGATCTAGGGATGATAAACTATGATCTATGAATAAGAAAAACATGATGCTAAAAAATGTAGCCATATATTACAACTTGTAACTTGTAACTCTTGTATGAAATTTATTGAGCTTACGGATTTCTTTTTCATTCTTCCTCTGCATTCAGATTTTTTTAAGTCGCACTCTATACTCTATACACATAAATATCAACACAGAAAGTTTATAAGTAATGCAGGAGGCTGAAAGTCTCAGGACTCAAAGGGGTAAATAACATATGCATGCATGTGATTTTCCGTCCGCCTTCCCTGACTCTCCGTTCACAGCTCACAGACTAAAAGGATACACGCAGACATAAAGCATAAAGCATAAAGCGATCTTGAGTTTGTGTCCTATAGTTCTAATGCCAAAATCTTGGGGTGGTTGCTACTGCCAGAACTGATACTATTGCTGCTGCTGATGTTCAGCGTTTATACATCTATTAGACTTTCATCTTTGCTTTCTTTCTCTTCTTCTTCTTGTTCTTCTTCTTGCTGTCTTCTGTTTACACTATATATTTTATATTC
>JABASP010001946.1:0-23961 GCA_019776565.1 Sminthurinus signatus | reverse complement strand
GTCATCAGCCATTTTGTCTTCACTTCGTAAAGACGAATCTATAATTAAATAATAATAATAAATATTTACTCATCAAAAAAGATGTCAAAATTATTATTATTTCTAAATACAACATGTATCAAAATGATTAATAAATACAAAAAAAATACAAGTCAAAATTGAGTATAATTAATAATTAACAATTAGCAATTAGTTTTATTATTATTAAAAGTAGTTGTATTGTTTGACAGTCTTTTTAATCAAATATAAGAAATACAATGGTTAAAAAAAAGAGAGTCAAACAAAAACAAAAATATATTATTATTATTATTATATTGAAACTAATAGAAATGTAAACTTACCTCAAACACTAATACTTCAAAAATTATAGTAATAATAATATATTATTATAACAATAGGATAAATATCCTATTTAAACAAAAAAAAAGTATATTATAGACTACATACAGTTTTACAACAATAATAATTACAACAATTGTAAATTTAACTATAATATTATAGTAAATAGACTTTACAACGAATAAAAACAACAATAATAATTAGTTTATTATAATATATATAAATAATTTTAATCTCAATTAAAAAATTAAATACTTACCAAAAAATCAGGTTTAATCCACACACACACTTTAAAAATGATTCCAAAATTTTCAACTGTGAGAAACATGCAGTAGTTGAAACTTCGTTTTTTTCTGTTTCATACAAGAACAACGACCAACGTGTATGAACTTATACGTTTTGTACTGTACATACATGCGCAAGGGAAAAAACGATTCTGTACAAGTCTGAATCGGAAAATTCTCGACTTTTTCGTTTTTTTATTATAGTTTTGTTTTTTATTAAAGTTTTGTTTTTATTGAAATTTTAATTGTAATTAATTTAAATTGGCGTTAAATAATTTCCAAAATTGGAGGACAACAAGTGGAAATATAAAAGGATATATACAATTTTCATCAAAATTTGTGTGGAAAGTTGTGGCATAATTTTCTATATATTACAAGGATTATACATGTCATTCAAAAGATTGAAAATACATGTATAAAAATAGGCTTCATATTAGTTTCTGAACTTTGCCTTTTATGTTTTTGTGCAGCTGAGCTGACAATAATATTATTAAAAGTATGACTTTGCATTTCATCAATTATACTTTTAAATACATTATTTGAATAGAGGAAATCACAATTCAAAACCAATGAATATATATATGTAGGAAATATGGACCATTGTTTTCACACAACTGATTCAATTCTTTTAATTTAATAAGGGTTGACAAAATAAATTTCCCCACAGATAAAAGTTGTGAATCTAATAGGGATCCCACTTTTCCAAGACTAACATATTTGGACTCCTCAACAGGAAAAGTGACAGGATTGAGTTTGAGTATTTTATGATTTTGGTCGATTTTTGGGTGAAGGTATAAATCAAATCTAACTGATTTACAAAGTACACCAAGCTGGCAAAAACAATGCCACCCCCAGAGGCTGGGGATAGGTGGTCTCGTGCAGTTCTCGAGTCCCGAGTCCCGAGCAAAATGAAATGGTGAATGGAACAACGACGAACGACGAACAACGATGATGACAAAAGAAAAAGGGAGAAGAAAATATAAGGAGTAGGAGAAGAGGAGCAAAAGAAGAAGATACCTAGTGACATAACAACTAACAACTTTACCCAAAAACTCCCAATGCCCAATGTCCAATTCACAGGAACAGGAATAAATGTACCAAATGCCAATAATACAAAATGTGTTCAATGTTCACCTTTTCAACTTAAATATGTACTTTGTACTTTGTATCTTGGATGTTATGGACTGAACTGACAGATTGCTCTTTGGGTGAGAGTGCTGGAAGCTCTCTTGAAGTTTACCTATAATAAGTTTACCTGTGAATACATCTTTACTAATACACTATACAGTACACAGTCAAGATGCAAAAGGAAGGAAGAGGGGAAATACTATCTGTAATAATAATAAAGAGAGTATTATAGATATACTAGATATACATGGATTTTTCAAAAGTCAAATATTGAAAAACCTGGGCAAAGAAAAGTAAAGGAACCAAGGAAGAAACTTTGAGAAGGAAGGAACGGGTAATAAATCAAAATAAAACAAAGTTATACTACACCTCCACAGGTGGTTTACAACACCGTACTGTACGCATAGACAGCCAGAACAAAGAACCAAAGGAAGAATGAAAGAAAAGACAAGCAGAAGAGCACAGAGAGAGGATACTCGGATTCAGGACAGTTTCAATTTTGCTCCTCTTTTGCCTTTTGCTACTGCTCAAAATCCTCAAACCTGTACAAATATATACATACCTATTATCATTACATACTTGTACACAGTACAAAGTACAAACTACAAAATATGCTCCATTCTCTCTCCTTTTGCTCATCCTGATGTTTCCCAAGTTGAAAATTGAACAAGAAGACTTCTTCTTGGTTTTCTTCTTCTTCTTCTTAAAGACTTTCACCTAAAAGGAGAATTTACAACTTATTTTCCACAGAAAATAGCAAAAGGTGTCTTGAAAGGTGTAAAATGTACAAAAGAGAAACAAGTTGGGATAGAGAGAGAGAGAGAGAGAGATAAGGAAGGAAGGAACAAACATGAATACATAATAAATAATAATAATAATAAGTACAAAGTAGATACATGTTGTAGAGGTTCCAAGTTGTAGGTTAAGACCAATATGTATGTACGTGTTTAGTCACGTTTGGTCTTATTCACACATTGAGAATTGAGAGACTTGAGAGTTGAGACTTGAGAAGAGTATAAAATGTACTATGTACACACTTTCTACATAAATGGTACACTACTTTACTTCATACTTCATACAGGAGATAATATAATATACCTTGAATTGGGAATTACTATCTACCACTGACTGGTATGTATTATTATTATTATTATTATTATTATTATTATTATTATTATTATTATTATTATGTGTGCACATAATATATTACTTTTAGCTCAAGAGAGTGAGAAGTAAAACCAGACGACACCAAAAATGACACACGCAGCAGCAGCCGTTTTGGCTTTGACTCAAAGACTCAAAGACTCTAGACTCAAGGGACCTTGATTTAATTCCAAGTACATTGTATCCCTCTAAATATGTACTCTCCACTAAAGATATTTACTATTTACTACTTATTTGCCGTGGAAGGAATAGGACCAGGAATTCAACTCGGAAGGAAGAAGTAAAAGAAGAAGAGGAGAATAAGACCAAGAGGAGATGATGAAGAATGAAGAAAAGGAAGAACGTGGAGAAAATCAAAGGATGAGCAAGATCGATTATACTTGTCAAGTACCGTGTATTTCTTTTTTGACAAAATTGACAAATTCATTGGTGACTGGTGGGTGGTGAAAATGACGACACACGGCGTAGTTTTATGATGATGGACATAATTATGGACAAGCAGGTTTGTGCATGGAATATTCAATATGGGAGGAAAATGACACACAGTATCATGATAAAATTTGTACAAAGTACAATACAATACCAGACAATAGAAGAACCAACAGACAAGGGCACTCGGCATTATATGTTTTCTCATCTTAAAATATGCACACAGGGATTAATAAATAATAAACACGTAGAAAAATTCCTACAAAACTTAAATTTAATCTGGAAACTTGGAAAATGGAAACTGGAAATTTCCTTACCAATTTTTCACCACCCACTTCAATAATCTAATTATTATTATAATTTATAATGATAAATAATTATAGCATTATAAATTATAATATAATTTAAAACTCTTTATTTTCTTTCAAACTTCATTTAGTTACATAAAGCTTTTTATTCACTCATCATTTATCAAGAATTTACAAGTTAGTAACTACTGATTCATTGACATTATTTAATGAGAGAGACGCAATTTATAAACGTTCGTTTTGCTAGTTTTTACTAGTAAATACTGATAAAACAAAATGAGTAACAAATAATAAATAATAAATAACTTGTAAGGCAAAAGGAAAGAGGAAAAATCATGTGCATAAAATATGTTATATCTTTGGCATTTCCTCTGTCCATGATAAATTGGACTACTGACTACTGGCTACTGTGACTCCCTCTTCCAGTGATAAGGAATAATCATTTTGATATGAAATAATAATAATAATAATGCAAACTCTCTACATGTTACAAATACATTTATAATTCATATTAACTAGTAACTAGTATTTCATACATTTTGCCATTCGACAATGGACAAATTTAACAAAGATAGTGGATAGGAAATACAAAGTAAGTACAAATAATACGAAGTCGAAGGATCATGAGACATAAAATAATAATGTAATGACTGGGGATTGAGCATGTGTTTTATTCAGTTAGTTTGTAAACCTATTACAAGTATATTAAGAAAATGAAGAACAAGAGGGAACAAGTGTAACAAGTAACAACAAGTTGAGAGCTGAGAGCTGAGAGGATTGAGAATTGAGCATCCAGAATCGAGTTGAGTGTGAGGAATAATATTACGTTTAATAGAGTTAGAAACTTGGAACTAATAGACAGGAGAAAGAAAGAGAGAGAGAGAAAGAAGATAGATAGAGAAGCATAAAGAAGCCAGTGCCAGTGCAGAGATGAGAACACACACACACACATTCTCATATAGATAATACATACACACATGCATAATGCATAGACACGCATGTATTCACATATGTACCATGTACAATGTACAGTATTACAAAGTATTACATATTTGTATTCATATTCACATTCTGTCAGAATGAAAAGCCGGAGAGAGAGGGAGAGAGAGAATGAAAAAGAATGGTCATAAAACTTGAAGTAGACTTTAACAATGAAGCTAATGATAATCAAAATGTTGGACTTTATTTCATTCGGCAACTAAAGAGAGAAGAAAAGGGAGATGAAGATGAAAAGAGAATGAGAGAGAGGGAGAGAGAGAGAGAGCAAACGAAACAAAGTTGAATGCATTCATCCATCTATCTTTATTCTTTATGCATGCATACTTCATACTTCATACAATTTACAATGCACAAGATACAATATGTAAGTCTAAAATCTACACAGTGTCAGAGCCAGTACCAGAGCCAGAGCCACTACTAATACAAATACCAGTGTACAAAGATAGATAAACTAATAGGGAGTTTGAGAGCACTACTAAGATCCCGGAAAACGTTTATTTACTTAGTCCAAGGAGAGAGAGAATCAGAGACAGAGAGCCGTCACTCTCCCTCTCCCTCTTTTTTTTCCTTCAAAAAAATGATCATATATAAACATCCTGGGTATAAACAAGTAGTTTTAAAAAAAGACTCATCAAGGCCAACTAAAGTAAAAAGGGTTAAAGAGAGAGGACGCGTCACATACAGAAATACAGAGAGCAGAGAGACAAACACAGAAAGAGAGAGAGACTGAGAGAGATACTTTTCTCCAAGTCCGACATTCTCTTCTTCTCTTCTGCTTCTTCTTCTTCTTCTCGTCTTATATCATATCAGAGTCTCTTTACTCTTTACTCTTTACAAATTCCAAAGACTCACTCTTTCTTAAACTAACTAACTCTCCATGCTTACTTACTTACTTACCTACTGGGTTGCTGGTTGCTTGCTTAATACTTAATACTTTGTACTCTTGGGGGAAAGAGATAGAAGTTAGAAGTTAGACATGAACAACAACAGAAGAGAATGAGGGAGAGAGACCAAAAAATCAAGATCCAAGACTCTACACTCTAGACTCAAGACACCCAAAAAAGATATAAAGAGAGAGAGAGAAATGCATAATACTTGCAACTTGCATAATACTTGCATAAGACAATATAATATGCTCGTGAATACATGTATAATGTATAATGCATGATAATATGTAATATATGTATAGGAATAGTCAATTTAAATATATGTATGAAAAATAGCAGAGAGTTGGAGCTGGAGTCAGAGTCAGAACCAGAGAAGGATTGAAGAATGAAGAATCTTGATACACGTGAAAAGTATACAAGAAACAGAAGAGGAAGACGAACAACTCATTAGAAAATCCACGCGCAGAAGATTTCATTTTGGTTGAAGAGTAACCCACTATTAGTTTTTTTTTCTGCACGTTGCACGTTGCAACTCTCTCTCATTGTTGCCAACATTTCAACTTTGAGCAGAATCAGAAGCAGGAGGATTGAGGATTTTCTTGATTTAGAATTTAAGACTTGGGTTTAGTGCTCAGAGACGCTGTAGAAAGGGAGAGTGGGGAGAGACAATAATTTAATGAATGTGATGAATTTAATCAAGTAATTGAAGGACATGAAGAGGGCTGTCATTACAAATTTAGAGCTTAGTCGGATGATGGGATGATTCAATTAATAAATCGGATTTATAAAACTCGGATCAAATGGTCCACATAAGTATAATATATAATATCTGTACAAAGAAGACAGAAGACAGAACAAAAACATCACAACAATGGAAAATCGATGGTAAAAACGAGATAAGACAGACTCAAACATACCCTACAGTTATACAAAAGGGTAAAAAAAACTACGACTGGAATTTTCTCCGGCCTCATCCCTGTTCAATGTACACTGTTCAATGTTTAGTGTTTAGTGTTCAATGCTTAGCCGACCACTCTGACTCCTCTTCATTCAACTCTCAGACTTCAACAGACTCACTAGCAACAATGGCGTTCACAAAGGTTACAAACAAATACAAGCATTCACATTTCACATACCTCTACGCACTACGCGTACACACACACACACACACAAATACAAACACACACACGCACAAACATCTTTTTCTTATTCTTATTCTTTTTCTTGTGCTTCTACGGCACAGCTTACACAGTACCCAAATACACAACATATTATTCAATATTCAATTTATACACGCGTTTTAACCAACACAACCAAACAAATTCTCTCAATCACTCTCACTCTCTCTACACTTTTCATCTTTTGTTTATTCTCTTTTCTTTCCTATTGTTAGTCCTTTGATCATTTTGAAAAAGTTTTCAGTTCAATAATCATAATTTTTGATTTGAGATTTGAACAAGAGCCACTGGACAAGGAACAAGACATAAATTCTCAGTTAAATACCAATTTTTCATTCCTACTCTTTAACCTTTCACACAACTTAGAACCAGCTCAAACAGTAACCGGACGAGAGTCTGGAAGAGTTTAGAGTCTAGAGTCTGACCCTGACTCTGAATTTCAAATCAGTTTACTTTTAAACTCTTTCCTCTTTACACTTTATATAATATACATTATACTTTTTATATTTTATTATACACATTGACTTTTTAACAGGCACATCTTTTTCTTTTCTCCTTCCTTTTCCTCAGCATCTTCCCTGTCCAATTCATTCCATATTCCAGTCTATTTCTTTGTACTTTGTACTACTTTGTTCAATGCTCATTGAACATGAGTATATTTTCAAAGGCTCAAGATTCAAGAGTAGAACATAAATTATGATTCACTTTCCCGTTCCTTCTTTTCCAATCCATTCCAACACACAATATATTTCAGCTCTCGTTTAATATACTTTAGGAATTAGACAGTAGGTACACAAAATACAAAGTACAAATAGCCTCCAGACTTTAGACTCTAAACCTCATAACATCTATATTATATAGTAAATTCTACACTACACTGTATTTTGTTGTACGTTAAAAGTGAGGAGTGAAATTCAAGTCGAAAATAACAAGCAAAGTCATTTTTTTAAACAATTTAAAGGAAATCAATAACCATATGTACAATACATTGTACATATTATTATTGGAAGACAGCTCGTTATTGTTATATTGTTTTAGTTCCAGAGGTCATTAGACAATAGACTTTAGACAAATATAACAAATTATGAGCCTGTCCTTTTTAACTGTTTACTGTTTACCTTTTTGTTTTTAAAGTATTTTCATTTACCTCTCTTATGAGACAGAAAATAGCTACTACACATTACACATTACATAGCTTTTCCTTTACTGTACTTTGTACACATCTTTTACCTTTTACTACACCTTAAAGACACATAAAATATAAAACAGAGTAATATAATAAAACAAGGCACGAGACACAAGACACAAGGAAAACATTCATTTTGTGAAGTGTTTTATTTTTTATTTTTTATTTTTTCATGTGGTTATAATTAAAATTAGAGTTTACAGTTTACAGTAATTGGTAATTACTAGTAAAAGGTTGTGTTGAATTAAATTGTAAAATACATGAGGAAAAGTAATAATAATAATACTCGTGTTGGTGTGTTTTCTGTAAATTTTTCCAGAGTTTGCTTCTGCTCTCTTTGACCATTCATGTGGTCTCATCTACCACCCTTCATCAATACATCAAAGATCAGGAGCGACCGCCGCGAACACTGAGGTAAGCAAAGAAAAACAGTAAAATAGTAAAACAAAAAAAAACATACCATATAACATATAACATAACAAATAACAACAAACCAAACCAAACCAAAGACACTAAAAAACAAACAGTAATGTGTGTATTACACAGGTACTAATAAGTACTAACAAGGGTGTGCAAAAAAATATTACGAGAGATTCTTATGTAAAAGGTAGAAGAGACAAGAGAGAGAGAGAGAAGAGAGAGAGATCTACAGCAAAAAAAAGAAGAAGAAACAAAACACCTTTCTTTTTCTTTTTGGTTATCTCTTTTGACTTCTGAGAAGTTCTGAGAAAGCCTAACATGGAAATTGGTTTTGATTTTTTTTTTGTTTTTTGTTTCTGAGCATTGAATTCTGGTTTTTGTTTTGTTCTTGACATGAAAAACAATGACAGAGACAAATTTTCATGCAATTTTATATTCAAGCTTGACGTTTCAAGTTGTCTCCAGTATCTAGAGTCTAGAGTCTCGAGTTTCATCTGTTACTAGTTGCTAATTAAAATCAATATTTTAACATGACGTATAAAAGCATAATATATTATGTGTGTATTTTTTCCAGTTTATTTGGATATGGATTGGGTCAACCACAACAACAACAACAACAGCAACAACCGACTCAACAAGTTAACGTTGGAGTTGGAGAAGCACCACAACAACCCCAACAACAAGTGCCACACCACCATCATCATCAGCAGCAGCAACAGCAGCAAGAAATACGAGAGCCCCGACCCTTCATCTACAATGTCAAATATTACCAGGATATCGGAGCGTAAGCACAACCCTTTTCTCTATTTTCCTCATTTTACACATTTTACTATTTATGACAATGATAATAGCAAAGTAAAATGTGGACTAAAAGTAGAAATATCAGTACATATAAAAAAATCATCGACAACGCATATAAAGTTGACGTTGTACATTTTACACTTGTGCAGCGCAAAGACAAAGTCAATGTACTCATTTACATGAACTTGCATTATTATTTTATTACATTCGCCGTGCAACTGGTAAACCATTATGTATTATGATAGGTGTGTGATAGACATGGAAAAATTATATATCTACCTGTGACTTGTGACTTTGGACTTGTGAGTAAAAATTTACTGTGTGTATTAAAACTCTATTAAAGTTCTTTTTAGAAAATTTCCCATGCAGCAGTTTGTGTGGTATTTTTTTCTGTAGAAAATACAACAATACAAGTAAAATACAATAGTGTACTTGATATATATGGTGTATTATGTAATTACATGTGTATCAGCATCTACGTAGGTATCTCCTAGCTTCTAGTTTAACACTCATATTTAAATCATTCGGTTAATTAATATTTTAATTAAAGTTTCATATCAGATTTTGTAAAGGAATAAGAAAACAGATATGTTACAGAAACTTGTTCAATGCTCTATGCTCTATGTTGTACATTGTACAGACTATTTACTATTTAAGTTTCATACTGCTTCTTTTACTTGTATTTCTGCTGCTAGTATCTAGTATCATTTTATGTCATGTATAAATTATACACATACGTCCAGAGTCCAGAGTCTACATTTGAGATTCTTGATACGTTGTGACTTTTAAATGCATTTCCACAACTGTTATAAGTTGTAGGTTGTAGGTTGTAGATTGTAGATGTGAGATGGAGATAAAATATGTTAGATTGTGTCTTGTGTTGCTATCAAATGTAGCATATCATTTCATTTCATTTGGTTGAATGATAATAATATAATAGTAATAGTAATAATAATAATAATATTCCTCCTTTAGCTTTCGAGACAGAGTTTTGTCGTACACGCAATCTCAATCTCAAGCTCAACCTCAACCTCAGGTCCTGGCACAAGCCGCTCAAGTCCAAGCTCAAGTCACCCAGCCTGTGGTCCAGTCGGTTTCCTCTCCTGTCCCTCTCGCACTCTCTCCCGTCTCTCCTGTTCCTCCGCCAGTCATCCAAGGACAAGAACGAGAGCGAGAACGAGAACGAGAACGTGAACGTGAGCGTCATGTCATCCAACCTCAATCAGTTCAACTACCATGCTCTTTGGACCAAGCTTCAAGAACCGCAGCAGTACAAGTTCCCGTACAAGTTCCATCCGTTTCAACAAGTGCTGATACCAAATGGGTCCCTCTTTCCCCCTTCCAATATGCCTACCAACAGTACCAGCAACAACAACAACAACAGCAGCAGCAACAACAGCAATACCAACAACAACCTCAAACTCAACAAGCCTATTCCTCTGGGAGTGTAGTGAACCTTAGTCCCTTCGTTAATCAAGCAGTTGGTTTCCCGGGAATTTCACAGAACCCTTCATTTTCCCCCTACCCCTACCCCTATCAACCTCCAGTCTCCACTCTTCCACTTGTCCCAACATCAACATCAACACAATCCCAACAACCCGTTGTACTTCCAGTTGGAGTGTATCCCCAACAACTACAGCAACAACTACAACAACTACAACAACAACAACTTCCATCAGTAGTGCAACAAAAAGTTGTTGGATCTTCTTCGGCTTCGGCTTCTTCTTCGGCTGCTGGGGCTCCTTCTCGTATGTACTATACTTTATATTTTATCATAAGCATGATATGTTAAATAATACAAAGTACAATCAATTCGGTTCCAAAGAATACACATGAGCATATATCATATAAACAAAAAAAACAAGCGTGTGGAGCATAAAGTATAAAATATAAAACATAGAAAAGCATAATATATTATGTAGAATATGTAGACCACATCAAGCGGTTCTTCTTTTTTTTCTCTTGAGTCTTGAGTCTGAGCTCTCCGCGTTTCTTCTCATTACAAACTACAAAATACAAAATCCAGAATCCAGAATCTAAAATCTAGAATCTAGAATGTGAAGCGAAACACATGCACATCTTTCTTTCATTACGATTACACATGATACAAAATACAAAATACAAAAACAGAGTACACATATGAGGATATAAGGATATAAGAAAAAGAAAAGGAAAAAGAGGAAGAAGGATATAATATGTATATTGTGTATTGTGTCTTGTATCTTGTATCTTGTGTAATATGTGCGTTGAATAATAGTATCCTGAACAAAAAGCCATAGAACAGACGCACACACACACAGACACACAGCGAGAGTTAGAAAGAGAATTCAACTTGAGACTCTTTGAGTCTTTCAGTCTTTCAGTCTTTGAGCAGTGAACATTGAACATTGAAAATTGCGTTTACTGTATGCTTTATGCTGTTTTTCTCTGTGTGTGATGTGAACAAGACGAAGAAGTAGAAAACCAAGGCGAAGACGAAACCAACCAAGACGCAAACTATTACTTGGGAAGGAAAATGAAGAAGACCAAGACGAGGAAAACTCGTTTCTTCGCTTTTCTTTTCCGATCCCATCATCTTCAATGTTCAATGTTCAATGTAGTTACTTATGTACACTGTGCAGTGTGCAGTGAGTAGTGTGTAGTGTGTACATTATACACTACACACACAATATATGATATACACTGAAGCAGAGAGTACACAGTAGAAAAGTGTAGTTGGATTTTCACATGGTGAACAAACCGAGGACCGAGACATATGAAGACGGGCATATGTACAATGTACGCATATGCATCTATCTAGGATCCAGTATCTAGTATCTAAAGTCTACCTTGAGTCTTGAGTAATATTACTTTGTACACACTATTAACTATTAACCTCTCTCTTGCTAACCGTAATACCTACCAACCAGCAACAGCAACCAGCCTATCTAATATCTATCTATCTCCCTTTTACCTTCTACCTATCCATCCAACAAGCCAAGCTTCCATCTATCCATCTACCCATCTATCCAGCTCTCTCTCTTACCACCTATGCACTTATATCCAGAATCCAGAGTACAGAGTACAGAGCTCCAGGTATACATAAATAAATATATATTATTATCCAAGGTGGATACTACTGTAACCTTTTAAAGTCGTAATACACAATACACAATGCACAATACAAAATAATACGGTCGTACACCTTATGCTCAACGGTGAGTCAAAAGGTGAAGTCTCTTCTTCTTATTTGCTCCAAACTTCATTCTCCGTGCTCAATGCTCAGTGTGTATGTTGTATATATATATACATATGTATGGATGGATGTGTGTGTGTATTTAATAAGAGAGAGAATGAGGGAGCGAGAGTTTGTAAGTAACTGCTGTTAGCTCCTACTCTCCAGTACCAGAACCAAAACCAAAACCAGAACCAGAAGGTAGGCTCACAACTCTAAACTCAAGACTCAAGACTCTAGAGCCTCTAGAAGCTAGACTCAAGTACATATGTATGTATATAATATGTAACACGTATTTGCTCTGTTACCTCTCCGTTTATTTTATTTTATTTCGTAGGGATAGGTATATACTATGTACTGGATGAAATATATAATATTAGATATAAGATATATCTAAATGTATTTAATACGTCATCTTGTATGTATGTGCGTGTGTATGTATGACTAAACTAAACTACTAAACCTATTTACTATTTACTCACATTGTCTTTTACTTTTTGTTGTCTTTTTTTTCTCTCCTCACTGGCAGTCACTCACTCACTTATTCACTTTTCCTCCTGCTCCTCTGTCTTCTGTCTTCTGTCTTGTGTGCTCTATTTTATTTTATGTTATTTTATTTTGTTGTGTTTTTATTTTTTCCCATGCCTGCTTGGATCTGGGATATTGGATCTTGGATAGTTGGACTAGGAGTTGGGATTGGAGGTGACTACCCTTACTACTACGGATATGTCTACCCGGAATCATATGTATACTATGTTCCAGCCGTCCTCCCGCAACAACAGCAGCAGCAACAGCATCCACATCAACATCAACATCGACAATCTGTTTCTGTTGTCGACAATGTTTCACAACAATCTCAGCAGACCCAAAATCAAAATCAAAACCAGGCACAGGCACAGTCCCAGAAAACTCAGGTTCAGGTTCAGAACCAAAACCAAAACCAACAGGCTCAACAGGCTGCTCCAAATGTCCACCAAAAGCAACAGCAGCAACAGCAACAGGCCTCTACCTCTAGACAACAAGTACAACAACAAAAGAACAAGCAGAAACAACAGTAATGAAAAAAGAAGGGAAAAAATTGAAATGTGTGTACCATGTACCAACACAAAACTTAAATTCAATTCAAATTAACTTTAAAAGTAAATGAATGATTTATCACAAAATTGACAATACACAATGAATTTACGATAATTTTTAGTACTTGGTACTTGAATGTCAAGCTTTAATTATAATATAGTAATTATTATTTATTGCACCAAACTTGAGAATTCATAACTCACACAGTTACAGTTACTTATTCTAACAAAAGTAAGGGAAAAAATACTTACATATACAAATAAAATGGTTGTGGGATGACGTACCTAATAATAATTATAATTATACGTGTACACTCGTAATACTAAAACTAATGATAGCCTAAGAACTAAGAAGTAAGCCCTAAGAAAAAATGGAAGCTTTAATTAATAATAATTAAAAACCTCAAATCACAAATCATGTCGTGCTCTACATTCATGAAATAACTGTATCTTTTTGTTGTTTTTATTTTACATAAAAAGTACATTTATGACATGTTTGTCTACATTAATTACGGTGCATATTGTATTTAGTATTATTTATTATTTGTTTGATGCTTTACGTTATACTTTATGCTATTGAGTTGTTATTCATTATTATTAATGTTATTTATTTATTATTTATACATGGTGAAAAAAAGGAGAAATAAAAAAAACCTCTCAAAAAATGAATGAAGAATGCGACTTTACACAACAGACAACAGTCAACGCACAACTGATTTTAATATCATTCCTTGTCACTCTTTGTCAGAGTCGGAGTGGATTGGATTGTAGAGTAGTGGCTTGTCCATTACATGTATATTACATGTATATTATATATTACTTGTTCCTTGTTACTCGTCTGACGCATCTCATTTAATTAAGCATACATGTCTATCTCTTTCTCGTCCTCTTATTTTCTATTTTCAGGCTTCATTCTTTCACCACTCCGCCTTTTTATCTTTGTCTCCTTGCCTCATTTTCTCATACACCAAACACCAAACAGTACAACACAACACTACTTGCGCATCTTCAGTAAATTGTCAACAGCCATGCATACTCAGATTCCTTTCCTTTGGACAAACACAAAATACATAACAGAGTGCGTAGATAGTAGATAGATGGAAGTATAATATACAAAATATACAAGACAATTACACCACTGCTTAACTTAAATGAACAGTCTGTTGTCTCTTGCATCCATCTCTTGCATCTTTTAAGTTGTATATTGTATATTTTATACATGTGTTGGTTACAGCGTGAAATTTCTCCCCTATCCGCCGATCCGTCACTCATTCATCCAATCTTCCTTGATTTTACTTTTTACTTCTTACTTGACGATGAGCATTGAGCATTGAGCAACAAGAAAAAGAAGAAAAAGATGACGATGAAGAAGTCGAGAAAAAACTGAAAGCAGAGATGAAGGAGGAGGACAAGAAGACGAGAAGACGAGAAGAGACGAGAGCTATTTCATTTACAATTTACTCGGAGGAAACTGTATAACTGATGGACACATTCCATTGGAGAGGAGAAAGAGAGAGAGTTCCGAGTTTATTCTATCTTCTATCTTGTAGATATTATGTACTGTGTACTGTGTACATTATACCCGAATCCAAGCTCGGTTCTCTTTTCTCTTCTGTTCACTTGTGTCTTGTGTCTTGTGTTGTAGCTTGTAGCCTACCCGCTTTTTGCGTTTGCTCGGTGTGTTCAATGCTCAATGCTCAGTTTTCAGTTGGTATCGTTAAACTCATTTCTGCTTGTAAAGTGTAGTGTGTAGGACATTCTACACTTTCTCGTTCCAGCTCCACTTTACTCTGATCTCTGCTCACACAAGGTACATCCGAGCGGTATCAGACTGTCAACTCAAACTCCAAACTCTCAACTCTGATCCATCCGAATTCCAGATCCCAGACTCCAGCACTTTTTACTTTATCTTTACGCAAGCACACCAAAGTAAAGCAAAGCAAAGCAAAGTATCTGTACTATCTACTTTCTATTATCTACAATTTACAATCTAGAATCTACAAGGAAAAGGAAAAGGGAAAACAAGTTCAACCTCAGACTCACAGTTGAAACCGAGATCAGCCAAATACAGTCAAACAGTCAAATCGATCCCAACCAAAGGAAACCAAAGCAAACCAAAGGAAAAGCACTGACTGTTATTGATACATTACATAAATACATAACTACAAAACTACAAAACGTACATGTAGACATTTACAATTTACAATTGTGTTGATGTGGAGTGAGTTGGTTCGTTAGTGTAGATGTGTGGAGTGTCGCTGGTTGATTTGGTTGAGAGTTGAGAGTTGAGACTGTTGCTTTTGTAACTAACTAGTAACTAGTAACTTGTAATTCATTTCATACATTATGGTTCTCTCTCTCGTCATCTCGCCTCTCTATCTACCTATCTAAAAAAGTTATGTATTTGTGTATGTACAAAATGTTCAATGTTCAATGTACAATATACGAGTAACGAGTGAAGAGTTTGGAGTTTACAGTTTAGAGTGTAGAGTGTAGAGTGTAAGCACTTTTAACTGTGTATCTATCTCGAGCCTCAACTCTCAAAACTAGAATCTCGAATCTCCAACTAACAACTAAATTGAACTAAACTAAACTAAACTCTTGTACTCACTTTTCTTTCTAGCATAAACAGTAAACAGTCAAGTCAAGTCAGTCATTCACCAGTCACACAACACAAGCTCACGGCAGTCACACTAACCATAACCACACTCAGAGATACAAAATACTGAATACTGAATACAGAATACAGATACAACGTCAGAATCAGCGTCAGAGTTGGAGGCAAAGTCAGCGTCAGCGTCAGAATCAGCATCAGTAGAGTTCCACGGAAAAATTGATAACGGAGACAGGTGAGAAGAGATGAGAGTGGAGTAGAGGAGAGGAGAGAGAGCTATGAGCTGGATGATTTCAGTCGACGTTCAGACTCGGATTCAGTGTCGCTGAGCGTTTACATTTATCATTTCCGCGCGTCCTTATCATCCTCAGCGTCCTATCAACTATCAACTAACAACTACAAAACTATCAACTATCAACACCAGCACCAAAACTACTACAACAAACAAACAAAAACAACCAAGCAACACCACCATCAAATTCCAATTTATAAAAATTAATAAATCCTCACACACCATTTACAATCATAATTAAATCCTAATGTGTCATAATTGGCTTAATGGAGCTCGTCACCTTTCTGGATCGAGACAAACTCATTACTCAAGTAAAACATCTATCCATTTCTTCTACATTCTAAATACAACGACTAATCTTTCTTCCGTTTTCTCTATATATTTTTTCTGTAGTTCTAGTTTTAGTGTAGAGTGTAGAGTTTAGAGTTGTTTTTTATTTTTATACATCTTTTTTCTTCTGTGCCTTGTACAAAAATAAGAAAGAAAAGCTTATTTCATTTTTCTACATTCTGCATTCTTTTGCAACATGACATCTACAATCTGCGATACATAAAAAATAAAAGCTACTATTTTAAAACCTCTTCATCTTTTTCTTCCTATTTTCTACATTCTACATTCTACATGTTTCAGTCTACATTCTACAGTCTACAGTAGTTTCTAATTACAAAAGATAAAAGTTGTCGTCTCTCTATTCATTCACTATATATATTCTAATTACTTGTTCTTTATTCTGTGACACTATAACTTGTAAATTCTATCAGTAAATATTTACCATCTATCTACTATCTTCTACAGTAGTGTTCACTGTTCACTGTTCACGCTCTTGTTGATTGTTCATGTTGGTGTGCAAGTCAACATGGGAGAAAAGAGAAAAATAAATTAAATTATTGTGCAAATTTTCATGCCTTTTATCTTTTATCTCTTATCACTCTCTGTGCTGGCCAATGTTAATTACATTCAATTATTAACAAATGAGACCAGTTGTTTACACTGTGCATTGTGCATACTTTGATATTTGTATACTTCTCGTTTCCCGTTTCTGTGTGATGCCTTTCTTGTTTCTAAAATAAAACTGGATGTTTATACGGAATACGGAAATGAATTATAAATGATAAAGTTTTACTTAATTCAACCACTTGTTCAATTTTTGTTCAAAAAATAATACAAAACTGTAAAAAATACATTTATAATGCCAAAGTTGTCAAATATTCAAGATTTGGGATACAGAAAAGCAAAGAGAGAAATTCGTCTACAAAATAAACCTAAATTTGTGATTTTTCATCATGTGAAATAAGAAATAAGAAATGATAATATGTGAAATGTGAATGATATGTCAAAAAATGTCAAAAAATTGTAGTGTAAAGAGTGTAGAATGTAGAAAAATGAAGCTTTGAGTATTGAGTATTGAGTAGTATTAAAAAATAATATGATTTGATATAAGATAAAAATATTGCATAAAAAGTAATAATAAATCCGTAAAATAATGATTTTTTTCCTTTTTTTGATTCCTCTTTCTTCTTCTTCTTTACTCTGCAATTTTGCAATTCTGAAAATCTGCTTCACCAAAAACTTGGAAACTACAAAATATTCATGTGCACAATATTATGAAATTTGAATATGAAATTTCATCAAAAAACTCGAAATAACAAATGATCAACCAGGAGAAAAAAGATACGGATTTTGCAGATCCACAGGTAAGAAGTTGAAATTTGTTATCATGTGTCATGTGTCTTGTCATTCTCGGTGTTGGTGTCAATTTGATGTACATTGTACATGCTTTTTCGCTTTTCAATTTCCATTTCCACTTCCATCTCTCCTGAAGTGTCCCATGAAAATGTAAATGTAAATATAAATATGAATATAATATATGAATATGATGTGTAAATGTGCAACATGTGTTGTAGAAAAAAAGCATGTCTAGTGTCTAGTAAATATTGTACATATTTGTTTTGTAAAGCTATAGAAAATACTAAAATACATACACATTACACATACATAAATACACCCAAATGTTCCAAGTTGGATAAATATCGTACAAAATACTTATGTACGAACTTTGGTTCTTTTACATTTTACATTTCCCATTTTTCAGACGGATGGCACACTCTCAAATCTCACATCTCCCATCTCCCTCACAACTTGTGGATTCAGCTCTCAAGTTTTAGTTTTAGTCTTTCGTTTTGCTTGACAAAATCTCTCAAAATAAAAATACAATACAACACACAATATAGAATATCAGTATTCAGTATAGAGTTGAATAGAGGGAAAAAAGAGCGAGAAATTTTAAAAGAAAAAAAAAGAGACTACTCATAATACGTGTTGTTGTCTCTGTCTCTCTCTCTCTCTCTCTTTTCGTCAATATACTCAATTGTGCGTACTCAGTACTCAGTGCTTAGTATTTAGAGTTCACAGTCAGTCGGCTTTTATGAGTGTACGGATCTATGGATCTCTATGTACGATCTACATAATGTGTAATATGTCCATAGTCCATATCATTATCCAGAATCCAGAATCCAAACCTTTTATCTTTTATCCTCATTCTCATAACTCATAACCCATAAGTAACTCGGTATAAATAAGTACATATGCATCTATGCATGTAGCATGTAGTTGTAAAAGCTCCGAGCTCTGTTTCATAATTCATAATATTACAAATACATAAGTATGTACATATCTAGATTCTATAGATAATATTATACACACTACACAATACACAATATGATATGTAGAATGTAGAGAGAGGGAAAAGTTCTGTGGTTTTATTTTCAAAACCTTTATTTTCATAATAATATGATATATTATATTATTATTATATCTATGCTCTATACTCTATGCAGTACAATATGTATTATATATTATGCTCGTGATTCATCATTCATGATATAGATACATATATCTGTCCAAAGTCTACAAAGTACAAAGTACAACTACTTAGACGTACATACATGTTTGTTTTTGAATGAAGGAGTAAAAGATTGAAAGAGTGAAAGAGTTTCAATAACCTCAGTTTTAGTTTTGAATTTCTTCCGAATCTCAATGTCTAATACATTATGCATGTAGAATGTAGAATGTAAAATGTAAAATAGATATCTTTGTGAATCCATCATATTTCACGTATGACATCAGGCACGCACCACAAGTTGCTGTACCTACAAGTAGAACCTACAACAATAATAATAATAGTACAATAACAATTTAAAAAGGAAGCACCAAGCACCACAGATTTTTCTCAACCCTCAACCTCATAAACAGAAATACTTTTCATTTTTCATATATTTACTATACACTTGGACTTTTGGACAAATGGACACTGATCACCGGACACTGGAAACTGGAAAGAGAAAAGAGTCAATGATAGCGACAGAATGTCTAGGAAGGAAAAATATTATGTATTTTGTATGTTTATGCTTTTTTCATTTATGATGCTGTATCAACCACCAACTACATTATTATTGTTTATTGTTAAACTATTATGTATTTGAGGGTGGACATTTTTTTTACATGAATTACAACTCAAACCTCAAAACTCATAACCTTTTACATTTTACATTTTACAGTTTTACATTTTTATACTTTTACTACCACACACAAAGCTGTAATAAATAGATAATACTACAATTTTACAATGTGCTTGTACCTCGTTTATCTTTTATAGTTTATGTACTGTAACTTGTATTTTTTGTACTTGTTGTCTGTCGTTTGTCCAATATTCTGTTAGTGTAAATGACGCAAACAACTACACAAATAACTAAATGTTAAATGTTACGTACTGGAAATTGGAAAATAGGAACTTTTGTAATATTGTAATGTGAACAGGATGTGTGAAAATTTGTAGATCTTTTCTTCCTTTGATTTGAAGGTGGAATCCCTATACAAGAGATATACTTTCAAGATCCTGTCAACAAATGTCAAATCCATCCTTTACGTACTCATCTGCTACAATGGAGCTCAAATCCTCTATCACCTAGTCAATAGTAAGTATAGGACGAGATGGATTTTTTCTTTCTAGACTTTTTTAAATTTTTATGCAACTTCTCTGACAATACAACCAAACAAATCAAAAATATTTGTGTTTCCTTTATTTAAGGTTTTTGAAATTTTGTCTTATGTGTTTGTTTCAGGTTCTTACATTGTCCTTCCATTACCTTTATCTTTCTTGATACTCTACGCGCTCCTTCTCGTAAGTTGAATGTTATTATATACTTTTTCTCTGTGTTATTTTCCTTGTTTACATTTTACGTACAAAAGTATGTGTACAATGTACAAGCTTTGCTCTACCTCTACTTTTCTGATTAAAAATTAGAATTAAAATCAAAGTCAAAAGTTGTCAAAAGTTTAGAGTAAAGTGTAAACTATTACCATTTTTCCATGTGTACAGTGTACAGAGTATGGAAAATTTGTTGAGGATTTGTAATTTGTTGGAAATTTACATAATGTAAAACATGAGAAGTGAAAACTCTTTTCTACTGCAGTATATTGTACAATATTATTACATTAGTGTGAGGCGTTGTGGGTAAATTTGAGTAATTAAGTCCTGAGACTACTTCTATTATCATCTTCGTCATCCTGAATCCTCACCGTCCTCATCAACATCAACAGCAGCATGAGGAACATGGGAGTGAATACTTAAGTTGTTAGTGATAAGGAGCTGATGATAAAGAATAAAGAATGAGGAGAGGAAAGCGGAAAGGAGTAGGAAGTGGAGGAAGGAAAAGGAGTGATGATGAATCGTGAAGAGTGAATAGTGAATAGTCCATGAGGAGGGAGCAGTTGCCAGTTGCAAAGTTGCTAAGAAATATGAAATATCGTAAGGAATAAAGAAAACATGGACACAATAGTGTGTTTGTGTTTTGTGTGTGTGTCTTATTAAATAAAGAGGGGATATGTATCTCACGTCTGGTGTCTTGTGTCTTGTATCTTCTGTCTTGTGTATAGTTTGTACTTTGTACAAAGTAGAACATGTGTGTGAGTGAGTTTGAGTTTGAGTGTGATTGCAACTGTTTTGCCACAGTTTGTAAATACTTTGTATAGACTTAAAATTAGAATTTCCAAAAGTTCAAAAAGATGAGGAAGAAAAGAAAAGAGAGCTGGAACTGGAACTGGAACTGGGAGGAAGAATGAAATAAGAAAGTTTGCAGTATTAACTTTGGTACATTGTAAAGTGTACAGTGTACAGTGTGTGGTTGGTTGGTGGTTGTTTGGCTGTTTGCTGTTTGGAAGGTTGGTTGTTCATCGGTAATTCACTTTTCACTACTTTTTGATACTCTCCCCGAGTTTGCTGAGGTGAAGTCTGCTAAAAATCTAGCATCTAGAATATAGAATATAGAATGTCGAAAGTAGAATAGAAAATAGAATAGAATCAAGTTGAACCAGGAGCAACGAGCAACAAACAAACAACTCCCTCTTCAACATCATCATCTTTTTCTTCTTGTTGTTCTTCTGGTCCTTTTCTCCTCGTCATCCTTCATCCTGTTATAGTTGTACTTTGTACTTTGTAGTAAATACAATTTGTGATTCTCTCTCAGTCTCAGGTCTCAGTGCCACGCTTATTTTTCCACCATGAGTTTGAGTTTGTACTTTGTACTACGCAAGAAAATAGAGGTAAATGTGTACATTGTACATACATAAAGTATAAAAGCATAGGGACAACATGTGACTGTTTTGGTTTTGGTTTTGATTTTTGAAAAAGTTTCCCTTCCTTCTCATTCAGGTTTTTCTCATTCTGTTTTCCATTATGAAATCTCTTTTTCACTCTGGTCTGGTGTCTGGTGTACTTTTTTCATTTTCTCTCACGTTAAAATCTCCAAAATCTAGATCATAATGCACAATGCAAAAAAGGTATAAGGTTTTCTCCAGTTCCACAAGTTCCAAGTTCCAAGTTCCAAGTTCAAATCCAGTTTCAACTCTAGCTCCAGTTTCAGCTGCTGCTCTCTGCTCTCTAATGCCTCCAAACTCCAGACTCCAGACTTCAGACTCTGGGTAGACCTAAAGTCTAACGGTTTTTTTTGGAAAAAATCATCATCTACAATCTGCATCTTGAATTTTCAAGACCTTAAAGTTACACCTTGAGAACTGAATCCTGAACACTGAATGGTTTTCATTTTACTCCCTTTCCTTTTTCGAGTTTTCGAGTTTTTGAGTTTTTGGAAAAGTCCTTAAACTTGGGATGAATCTTACCAGAACCAGAACCAGAACCAAAACCAGCAGACTAGTGTGTATTATGTATGTATGTGTATGAATGAAATAAATGAGCGGATGGATGTATGTATGTATGTATTTAAGAATGTATGGGATGAGGGATGGATGGCTGGATGAATAATAAGACGAAATATAAGAAGACGAAGAAGAAGAAGAATGGTTCACAAGCTGCACGCGCCCAACTTCTTTTTCTTTTTCTTTTAAGTCCTTCACGGCTTAAGTATTAGCAGTCCCTGGGACAAAAGAGCCAAAGAACTATACAGAATACAGAATATAGAAAACACACCAAAGACACTGAGCCCTGAGAAGTAGAAGGAGAATAAAAATGTATGATGTATGAGTGAGTGAGAAGCAAAAGAAGGAGAAGGAGACGAAGAAGAAGATGTGGAGAAGGAGACGACCAAGACTCAAGACTCAGTTTTATTTAAATACCCCAAATATCAATAACAATATCAAGTTTAAAAGGAAATCTATATACCGTGTCTACTACTATCCTCACAAACTCCCAACACACAAACACACATGTATATTTCCTTCTTCTTCTTCTTTTTGGACGCGCTTTACTTTTCATTTCAGAATGGAAAACTTCAAAAGATGTGTAATGTGTAGAGTAAAAAGGTATGCAAAAAGTAAAATATATTATGTGTGTACATATAATATAAACACAATGTGCAATCTATCATCTATATTCTACATAGATATAGTTGCCAGATTTTCAGACCCCAAAATAAGTACACCCCAAATTTTTTCTGAAACTCCCATTTTATCTAGTGTAAGCTGAATTTTCATTTTGGCTGATTAAAAGCCCTACATTTGTACTAAAAACGCATTTTTCGTAAACACGAATCTTTTTATACATTTCAATTTTATAGCTACAAAAATGACAATTTGCAAGTTCGGAGGGTTGAGATTCGTCAAAAATGTGGATCTGCATTCTTTTCGAGCGAAGCGAGAAGGTTTTTCAAAAATACTTGGCTGAAAATGATTTTTCCGTGTACCAAACACGGTTTTGAGCACCGTTTTGAACGTTTTCTGACTAAACATTTAGTACAAAGAGTCGTCCATGTTTTCTAAGAATTTAAGTTGAAACAATGAATTCGAAATCTTCAATTTTTCCCCTTAATTTAAGGAAATTCTAAATGAAAATCTTATTTTGAAGAACAAAAATACCAAAGTAGGCCCTAAGCAGAGCGAAATTTTAGAAATTTTTTGAGATTTCTACTTAGAACTTTTCAAAAATGTTCAGTTTTGAAGAAAATTTTGGGATTTTTTTAGTACAACCTGAACCAAAATGATCATTTTAAGGAAAATTTTTGGGATTTCAACACAAAAAACTGAAAAACAATCGCATTTGGGAACAATTTCTAAAAATAAGTACACAAAGTCAAAATAAGTACTTTTGGGTGTACTTATTTTTTTTAAATTTTTCAGAGTACAGGGGTCC
>JABASP010001945.1:0-23989 GCA_019776565.1 Sminthurinus signatus | reverse complement strand
TTAGAAATTAGGTACCCTTAAGTGCCCATTTCTAAGAAAATGGCCGACTCAAGCGCCATTTTCTTAGAAAAAGGCACTTTAGGTACCTATTTTCTAAGAAAAAATGGCTGACTTTTTGCGGGTAAAAAAATGTTTGCTTGTGCGGGATCTGCAGATTTTCCATGCATGATTCTTACGTATCATCTCGCATCCTCATCTTTTCATCATATTCATATTTTATATTTTACATCATCTCCAGTTCATTCTTCTTCTTTCTTTTCAATTTTCAATCTAGTGGAAAGAAGGGTACTTATTTCGTAATAAACTTGAGTATTTTAGAGACATTATCCTATAGACTAGGGCTTTCTACACCCATAACATCATAATATGTTTTATTCTATATTCTGTACCCTGTACTGAAGACTGTGGAGTTGGAATTATCTGTAAATCATCACTTGCACAATATTGTTATAGTTATTATCGCCATTTCCTTGGCCTGGTCTAGCTTTGTTTGGTTTGGTCTGACTTAATGGATTCATTTTCATCACCATAGTAGCAGAAACTAGAAATAGCCCAATAGAATATAATCGTATCCTCATAATCCAAAATAATTATTGTACTTTGGAGTCCTCAATCCTCCAATTATTTTGGGAATTCTGAAGAGATTATGTCCTATACCGTAAAACACTTGCTGTAAGTTTAAAAAATGTAACGCCGAAGATGATAGAAAATTGTAATTTCAGACGACTCAGTGTTGAAAGTTGAGCCAGTTGAGTGCTTATGTAAAAACAAAAGTATTATGATTATATAATAGGTATAGAAATTACGAATATGAATGAAAAGGTTAAACTTTACATATGAAAATTAAAAAAGGTAATGGAATTTGGGAGATGAAAGCTATACAAATGTTTAATTCTCCGTATTTTATTTTTTTGGAATTTCTATCCTTCCTCAGAATTTCAATCATGAATTTGATATCTAAATCTCTCGAATCTCGAATCTCGAAGCAACAATAAATCGAGGCGTACTCATAATGTGTAATTTAAAATGTACAGTGATTCATTTTAAATTTGAGATAAAGGATAAAGTACAATACAAAAAGCCTTCAAAATTCAAAATCCAAAATCCAATCCATGAAACATCTCAATTTCAAACTATTAAAAATCTCGGCAAGAAATATGGTATCATTGCAGCTGAAAATTCATAGGAATTCATTGGAACCGTTGGAAACTTGTAAAATTAAATTTACAAATGATTTACACCAATTTTAAATCATACAGTAGTACATTTGAAAACGGGTATGCAAAGATCTGAGCCAAAGTCACAGCAAGTCGTGTTAAGAGTTAAGAGTTAAGACCCAAGACCCAAAGGCTCCAAGTTCCAAGAATGACAACGAACCATGGAAAATTAAAACGAGGAGTGAAAATGAGTAAAGAGTAAAGGGAGTCTTTACAGTTCTGTATTTATAATAGATAATGTACATAATATAAATTTGTGTGATGTAAGATAGATGAAAAAGATTCAGCTTCAGATTCAGATTCAGGGTGCACAGAGTACAGTTAGGATCATATTATTATTATCTGTGTTCCACTGTCTACTGTCTACTGTGTGTATACAAAGAAAAAATGAGGGGATAATAAGAGAGAGACTATGAATACAAACGGTACAAAGTACAAAACCTTTTGGAGAAGTTCCAATAAGCCCTCTCTCCAATAGTTTCTTAAGCTTTTCCTTATTTCTTCCTTTCTTCCTTTCCTCCTTTTTGGCTTACACTTCCCTTCCCCATTCCATACTCCTCATCCTACAAATATTTCAATGTCCTATTTTCACTTTCTCGCTTTCTACTTTCTACTTTGTACTTTGTGCAAGTGTATGTATAATGTATAAGTAAGATGTAAAGCTTGGTGCTGGGTGCTGGGTTCTGGTTGAAACGGGCTGACAGGAAACAGGCACAAAACGAAGACAGAAGGAACAGCAGGATGAAAAGCTGAAGGGTATAAAGAGCAAACTCCACGACTCGTGTGTGGATTGTGGATGTATCTAAACATATGTACAATGTGCATTGTGCATTATATCTACATAATACATAATACATAGTACATAGAGCGTTACATAACATTACATATTACACGTCTTTGGCATGGCATGATGTTGATGTGAATCTGAGTGAGTGAGTGAGGGAGTTCACAATGGAAAATGGAGAAAAAAGGAGCAGCTCCAAGGGTTTCTCTTTCTTTCTTTTTTTCTTTCTTTCTCAATGAAAATCACATTGAATTTTATCACTTTTCTCATTCCTCTTGATTCGATAAGGGAAAAAAGGACACCGAAAGAGGAAATTTCATTATAAAATATTTTATCCAATTCTTTCTCCTTCTCCTTCTCCCTTCAAATACATGGTATAAGTACAAAAGTAGAGATTTTCAACTTGAACTTTTTCTCCATTTCTTTACCATTTACAATTTACAAGTAAAAGTCTATGCTCTAAACTCTACACATTAGACATGCTCTAGTTTTTGGATTTACTCTTGTTAGTCCTCTGATCCCTCAAGTTGATCATTGATCACATACATGTACATATAGTTTTGTACAGAATTATAGAACTGCTCATTTGTTTATACATGATTCGGTTTACACGTTCTCCGAAACCATTTGGAATTTGAAGCTTGGAGTGTGGACGCTGAAGGAAGAAGGTTCAAAGGATTTACCAATCAGCTTTTTTATTTTTGAGGGGTATTCTTTGACTTAATGACTTATGCCTTGTGTTTTATTATATAAGGTAATTTATTGTACTATGTGAATGGAAATAATTGACGACAATTTAAACAGAATGTCTGTTTGTAAATTGTGGGTTTTATTTACTTTATTATTTTTGAGGTCCTTTCGTCTTGTAAATTGTCAAAGTCTAATTGTACAAAGGACATCGGTGGTTGATGTTTGTAGTTTGTAGGCGTACCTTCACAATGTTGATATCCCGTTCTTTTTAATATTATGTCTACATCTGTCAAAGATGTCCAATGTCCAATCAACGTCAATTACTTTCATTTTACTGCCTAGAGTCTAAAGTCTAGACAAAATTCAAAGATGGATCATGGATTCGAGGATCAGAAATTACGGAACTTGGATTCGTTGAAATTCAAAAGTCAAAAGTTAAAACATTACAAGTTGTACCCTACCGATTTCTTCTCTTTACAAGATTACGTCTTTACTCTTTGCTCTTTACCCCGTAGTCAAAGTTGTAAAGGTGTTACATTACACATCAAATGTCTCTTACATAGCATGGAATTATATTATATTATAATATTATACAACTCTGTTCAAAACCATGCAGAATTTTAAGTGGCGCTGAAGCTTTATTTAGCTTTATTTGCCAGGAAGGAACCGACATAGTGAAAGAAAGGAAAAGGAATGAGCTGTCATCGAGAACACAGACACAGAGCCGCACACAACTAATTTCGTTATCGGGAATGCTAATGCTATTTATGTAAATTTCATGGAAATAAAGATACACATCCCAAGATTTAGGATACTTACATGAGTTTCTCAGGGGAATCTCAAGTCTCCATAGAATCTGAATGAATGTACCATGTATACTATTTATATTATGTTGTATTATATTACAGTAAATTATATAACTGTGTGGATTACGTTGGTTGTTGGTTCTGCAGTTAATTTTAATTTTAATTGGATTTAGCTCCTTTGCCGTACTAAGTACCAAGTATTTTCATGTGTAAATGTAGATGTACTTCTTTCACCATTTAAGATCCTTGTAGCTGATGGTACAAGTGTGGGTGTGTGATAGATAATTTATAATGAATTTTAAATTTCAATGCTAATAAGAAGACTGGAATTTTCTGGATAACATTAAGAAAGACACTAAGAAATTTAGCTAGAAACGTGAGACATGTTTCAAACATGTTTATTTATTTATTTATTCTGGACTAGAAACCTTCTAAACCTTCAAAAAACAGAGATGACAAATGATGTAACTATCTTTTATCCCATAATAAATAATCAACTATCAACTTTCCACACTCACCACCCCCAAGTCCAAGAATTTCAAACTCAAAAACTCAAAGACGGTATTACAGCCATATACTAAATAGTAATTTTCATTTATTACCTTAGCTTTTTGATTCTTGATTCTTTTGACTCCTACATACCTCCTGAGGCAACACAAAAGTCCCTGTAGACCTGTAGACAGAGTCAGACTTTGTATTGAAAGTGTCATAAAATTTCCGTTCTATTCTTTGTACTTTGCCCGAGTACCACATCCTGTATCTACAATCTACGCAGTACGCTATTAATTGAAAGTGGGATGGAGGAGAAAGTGTCTTCTTTGATCTTTTACTTGGAAATCATAGAAAATATTCTCTCTTCCTTCCACTTGTTACACGGCACGGCTCCTTTTGTTTCTTATCATGTTGATACAAAAGACCAAAGACAAAAGAGAAAAGGCAAAATAATAGGGAAGAAACCTCCTTTGTAGGAAAATTAAAAAGAGGCCGTAGAAAAGGAAAAGACAGAGACTCGTTACGTTTTACAGAAAATGAGAATCATGTAACACGTATAATGTAGCTTTAAATATATCTCTGTCCCTTGTCCTTTGTAAGAGCATTTACGAGCATATGTGCAATGTGCATATGTGGATTGTGCAATGTACAGTCGAACTTATGCATTCTAAACCACATGGCTGACCTCTCTTTTTGAAGTTGACCTCAAGACTTCTCGAGTTCAGTGTGGCAGGTAAAACTTGTGGACAGCTTTATGTTCTTTTGCCTTTGTTCAAGGTGTTTTTACAAGGGAAGTACTTTGGAATTTGGACTTGGAGTCTGTGACCCGAAAAGCTAAAGTAAACTTTGATTTCTTGTGTAACTTTGTTGGTGCTTTCTTTTACTTTTTATTATAAAATTCTTGATTTTACCTTTACGCCAACCATGTTTAGATAAACACGATCATACTTTCCCCATGTTTTTGCTGGGTCTCTATAAAATTTAACTTTATATTATACTAAATAATGCAAGTTTGAAACTGTATAGGAAAATTGTGAAGGAGTGGAAATGTGATTCATATATTTTGTCTTCTGCTCTGTAAAAATGAAATTCGTCTTTGGCTACGGACTACAGAGTACAGATCCAACTTATGAATATATTGATACAGATTAAAAGTTTAGATGAAAAGTCTTATTGACTCTTGGTCTTAAACGCTTCCAATTCTAGATCCTAGGTTAACTTATAACTATAGTTTCATTTAATTTTCCACATAACACATAAGAGGAGTCCCCATTTCCAACGTTTGTTCCAAGATTCCACTTGCAGTATTAATTTGTAATTTTCGGCTACCTTTTCAAAGAACAATGTGAGGTCGAGGACGTTTTGAATAAACGTAAATTAAGATAGTATGTTGTCATATTTTGATCTTGGAACTCGATGGAACTTTGTTCGGTGTTCACATAAGGCACAAGACACAAGGGAAATTGAAAGTCCTAGATGATTTAGTACAAAGATGATCAAAGACATTTTACTCCCTTGTACAGGTCGACCGTCGACTATTACAAAACGCAAAGGGATGCAAACATGTGCAAGGTCTAAATTACTGAGTGTGACTGTACACTGTAAATTGTACATTGTACATCAAAGACGATAGTTGACTTAAACCACTAGAAAAATATGAATCAATTTTATCCTAAATCCTGAGTTAACGGTTAACGGTAAATAGGGATTTATAAAGTGTACATGTGCATTCTAGACAGAGAATTTTCAATTTTCCTCCAGGTTTTGCAGAATCAGATACATGTACAATGTACAATAATATTTAACCTTGGAGAAAACGATGGGGAGTTGTCAAAAAATTCATAGCATTCCAAATTGTAATGTCCATGTCAAATACTAAGAATCACACAAAAAATGTCCCGTTTTATGGGAAAAATATTTCTTGGAAAAAATCCACATGGATTTCCGAAAATGAAAATATGGAATATGGAATGCAGACATTTCAAAAACCGTTATTGAATATTGTCATTTTACGTCGTATTGTATTTTATATTCCAGCAAAATTTGTACATTGTATATTGTATACAAAACAACATTTGGAAAATGCTCCACATTTGAATTGAAATTCGAAATGATCATAATATAATATGAAAAGAATGCCCAATGCACAATGTACACTGTACACACAATATTATTATGACTTGTAGTGAGATACTTGGAAAATATCTGGATATCTGAAGGAATACCCATTGTGAATCATTCACTACAATAAAATATTTGGAAGAATATTTGTAAATACAGATATTGTACATGAGGAAACCTACAATCTACATACAAGAAAGATGATATGACGTCAGAACCCTCATACGTCAAAAGTCAAGAATCAAAACTGATGTGCACAACGGACAACGTAAAAAACCTTAGTATATCACATCACAACACAGCATTTGTACAAATGACAAAGATAATCATAATTTTCCTCTCTCGTAATCGTAACATTATACGACTTGACATAAAACATAATAAAATAAAATAAAGTAATTACGCATGGATGATGACAAGGGGAATTGCATCTCATGCCGACTCGTAATGAAATCCAAATCTATGCAGCCGTACTCTCTAGACTCTAGACTCATAATCTAGAATCTAGACAAATGATGTTACAAGTTACAAGTTAAAAGCTATGTGACGACTAAAGGACAACCAGGAATAGAGTAAAGTACATCCCAGCTTGACAGAAAAAGAGGACATAGAAATTCACAGTCATATTAAATGGGCAGAAATTATATATTGCTATCATCTTCTACAGTTGATTTGACTGCAAATCTCACATTTACATTCACATTCACATTCACTCTCATTGAAAAAGATAGGAAAGTGTGGTTCATGTGTATGAAATATCTGAGGTTCGGGATTCAACATTGAGATTTTGGGTGCACTAATCTACCCTAGACTACAGAGTACAGAATCCAGAATCCAGACCTTGGTTAATCTTTTGTTTCTTCATCCTCATCCCCCATTTGCTTTTCCTTTTTTTTACACATGAGACTTGCCTGAAATTTTTTGGACTGTGGATTGTGTTTTTCCATACTCCATACTCCATACTCCACACTGCTCATGTTGAATGACTATGATGCTGATACTGGGATAAAAAAATGTAAAAGGTACAGATAAAGATAGATAGTAGATAGAATACATATATACTTATTTTGTTCAGAGCATGTAGTATGTAGAGTGTAGAATGTAGAATGTAGAGGAGGTAGGTCGTTATCCCCGCAGGACATAAAATAATCCGATAAAGGTCACCCACATGAAAACCACCATACGTCACATCACACAGATACAGATACAGATATAAACATAGACATTCCCGTTTTTCTTGAGGTTCAGATTTTTTCTAGTTTTCTCTCTCTCCTTCCAACTCCAAACCTCCAAACTCCATAGTAAACGTAGAACGTAGATACTAGATAGATACATGTATCCACCTCATTCCGTGCTTGGTCCTCTGTCCTGTTCCCCATTGAGACTAATATTTCCTGTATCTTTCACAGTCCACAATTTCCCCGTCTCCTTCCAAGTGGAGTGAAATAGAGGAGGAATTTTATTGGTATGTACAATGACATAAAAAGATTGTCTAACTCAAGAGAGAGAAAGAGAGACAATGGACCTTTTTTTCTACTTCTCCTCTTTTTTGAAACTGGCACACTATTCTTTCTCTCTCTCTCTTGTCTCTCGTCTCGTTTGGTCTGGCCTGGCCTGGTCTAGCCCCAGTTTTGAAAGGAGAACCTTTTTTACATTCCATATGGAGTGTTCACGGTATACTTTATACTTTATGTCTCTCCGTCCATGTTCAATGTTCTACAATATACACAAAACTGAGAATCTACCATCTAAAATCTAGAATCTAGAATCCAGAATCCAGAATCTGGACTCTAGAAGAGAAAAAGAAATTCCACAATTTCTCTCACTCTCTTTCTTCTCCCGCCTTTCTCCATTTTCACGTTTTCACTCTCTAGCTTTCTCCTGCAATGTCAGTGTATTTCAAGAAAAGACGTCTCTCTCTCTATCTCTCTCTCTCTTATTTTTTCATGTACAGATTGTACTTGTAGATAGATGTATAAACGGCTCCGTTTAAACCTACTTATACTTTTACTTTCACTTTTATAATAATAATAGTAATGATAATAAAAGGGTAAGTCGTTAAGACTGTCAAGTCCTATCTCCAGATTTCAAACGATTCCTTCCAATTCTACTCATGCATGTATGTAATATGTAATACATGTATATATGATACAAGCATGCATTTTCTTTAAAAAAAAGGAAACGTTAATTTTTTGACCCTATAGAAAAAGAGCAGACAAATCTTACTATACCTTCTTTTGGGAGTTTTGCTGTACAAAATAATGTACATGCATCTTACAATGAAAAGGTTGGGTGAACATAATATAAGGTTTTCCTACATAAGAAAAGGGAACGTACTGTAGAATTGAAATGATAATCATAGTGAAGACATTTGTATCCGTAGATAGTAGATTTGGTACTGATACATATATATTTATCTATCTTTCCCACACATGATTGTACTTTGTACTTTGTATTCTCGGGCTTTCCTCTGCCGTGAAATAGAAATAGAAATACAATGAGAATGGAAATGGAAAAGAAAATGAAAGAAAGAAACAGAAA
Organism: Sminthurinus signatus; assembly: GCA_019776565.1. Classification (NCBI taxonomy): domain Eukaryota; kingdom Metazoa; phylum Arthropoda; class Collembola; order Symphypleona; family Katiannidae; genus Sminthurinus; species Sminthurinus signatus. The sequence continues at coordinate 15,338 of JABASP010001945.1, read as the reverse complement.
TCTCTCATCCAGGTTAAATCAGGTCGATATAAAAAATCCCACTTGTCTTGAATTGTAACGGCAACCCTTGAGCACTTGAGTTTAAAGTAGAAGCCAAAACCAAAATCAAATCCAAAGCTCTGAAGCCGACATTCAAGTACTCAGGTCCCAAGTGCACTCGTGTTTTACATACTACTGATAGAGGAATGTGTGAGTAGTGAGGAGTGAGAGTAGTCATAACAATGAAACCAAACCAAACCAAACCAAACCAAAGCGTAGATAGTAGATAGAAGAAAGTAGATGGATCTACCGTAGACTCTCCGTTGCATAGAAAGTGGAAATAAAACAGAGGGAGGGGGAAATACTTAGGAAAAGCTACAATAAAACTCGTCTCATCGCATCTCATTCCATTACCCATTACACTACTTTACATTTCCTCACATGCCATATCATGCCATGATATGACTGAAGGATGAAAGAAAGAAAGAAAGAAAGAAAGAAAGAAAAAAACGACAGGATAGGCAAAGCACGTCCATTTTGTCGACCTCTAAAAACTACAAACTACATAGTACATTGTACCAAATCCGAATCCGAATCAAGATAAAAAAGAAAGAAAGAAAGGAACCTGTAATCTGAATGTATATTATAAGCAATAACTTTTCCCTCGACTCGAAAATCCAAAAGGGTGAAAAAAAGGTTGTAAATTCAAACACAATGTTTAGGTTTTCTTTTCCGTTTAAAGCTTTTTTTGTACTTTGTACCTCATATCTCACTACATTTTACATTTTAAATGTTATGGTTGTACCAATAGAAAAAAAATTCCTTTCATTCCTCATCTATTTTTTCTTGTCCAAGTCTTTGCATTTTCTAGGATAAATAATAATAAATATTGACATGGGTCAGTTTTCATCTTTTTTATTTTTTTTGTATTTTCATACTTTCATTGTATTTCATGTTTCATCTCATATGGATTTCGACCAAAGTTTACCAATTACAATTTAGCAGTTATGAGTTGTATTTATTTATGTATCGTACATTTGAACATCTTACATTTTTTTCATCAATAAAGTTTGATGTGTTTTGTGTTTTATGATTATTATTATTCTTTATTCTTGACAGAGAAAGAGCTAGATCAGGATGAGTCGAAACTGTACTTTTCACAACATATCACCAGCTGGAGCTGGTCATCGGGATAATGTGACAAGTTTGTTAGACTCGGCTTCATCAGCAGCAGCAGCAGAAGGAGAAGGACATGGATATAGAGAAGATGAGTATTTTCCGCGTACCAATACAAATACAAATACAAATATTACGACACAAGCAGTAAATGCAATGACAATGTTGATGAACAAGACTTTGTCAATTGGTTACACTAATAACACCAACAACAACAGCAGTACGAGCAACAACAAATTTCAGTGTGACTGGGGATACGATGCAAGTCGTAGTGATTTGAGCTGGACCACCGCTACAACCTCAACCTCAATATCAGAAACAGTAACAGCTACCATGAGTTCAAGTACAAATTTGATTCAACTTCCTAATGGTATTGAGTCTGGAGAGGACTGGCGAATGTCCTGGCCAATAACTGTTCTCCTCTGCATCGCGTACAGTCTCGTCTTTATTATTGGGATCGTTGGGAATTCCTTCGTGGTCGCCATCGTCATCCGTCTCCCTCGAATGAGAACTACTACTAATGTCTTTATCGTCAACCTGGTACATTTCAAATACCAAATACAAAATATCAAATACTGAAAAGCTATCTTATTTTTAATTATACACAAATAAAATAAAATAATGTGTGAAAATCTCAAAATATGATATTATTTTATTCAATTCAACTCAGTTTTAAAAGTGTCATTTTGTTTTATTTTTGTTTTTGTTTTTGTCTTTGGTTTCATTTTCAGGCCATAGCGGATTTACTCGTTCTTATTTTTTGTCTCCCCTTCAATCTCATCACAAACTTGTCCTCAGGTAAGTAAAAGCAATGAATCTGAATCTATATGGATTTTTTGTCAAATAAATCTGACGAATCTGGATCCAGCGTTACTCCTAGCAAATAATCCAACGGATATCCAATTAGTATAGATACGATTTGATTCAAGTCGCACGTGTCACATTATTATTATTATGTACCTTTCTGAAAAGGCTTAGTCGTAAAATCAGAATCAAAATCAAAATGGGAGCAAAAATGATAAAACAACAACCTTTGAATTTTGATCTTTGACATTTACTTTTTCTTCGAAGGCAACCTTTAAAAACCTTTGCCTTTGTAGACTAGTATTTGTAGCTTTGAGTTTTGTAGTAGATTTATAGTTTGTGTGGGATAATTCTATGAATTTGTACGAACATGCGAGATGATTTTCGTAGAGCTCATTTAGATTGTTTATCTTCTAAAAAGATAACACAAAGATAATACAGTAGGATCAATTTAGGATCAAGGACCCTTTTTATCAATCATCAGTTATCAGTTATCTGCAAGAATTTTCCATTTGTTTGTAAACAAAGTATGTAAAATATACATAAATCATAAATCAAAATCAAAAATAAAGCTACGCTAAAAGCTAAAAGGGAGCAATGTATTAACAATCAACAGTTATAGTAAACAGGCTGTTTACTGTTTACTTTTTACTCTTTAAATTCTATCCGTTTGTTGATCCTGTTTCCAGCTCATAACACTGAGCTTTTAAGAATTGAGAATGAGATACGCAGGAAGGAGTTAGGAAAAAAAGTCATAATGCCAAAGGATCACAAAGTTTGTAGTTTGTACTTTGTATTATGAAATCAACAGCATTAAAAATAAACAAACTGTTCAAAATTCAGAGTACAAAAAAAATTCGTAGATTTGTTTTGATTGCTTGAAATTTGACACAAATTAGTCTAGGAAATCCATGGAATTAAAAATTAAAATTCTAAATCCCGAGGTGAACAAACAAACTTCAAAAATTCAAAAATTGATAATATCCATAATATTTTCTTTACAATTCACAACCTTTTGATTTTTAATCTCTTTCAACCTGGATTTAGAGAACTACGCTTTTGTAAATAATAAATTGTACACTGCACCATGTACAATATACACTTTACATTGACAGGAGTTACTTTGTGGAGCATTGTCACCTAATAAACCAAATTCTCAAGGGAAAATGATTATACTTTATGAATCAGGAACCATTTGAAATTTATTTCTACCCTTTATAAATTTGTTTACACCAAACTTGACAAAATTGTCAAAGTATCAAAATACTTAGTCCATAATAATAATAATAATAGTAATAATACACAAAGACGACATAATTTTATCTGCAAAGCACACAAAGGCTAACTAATATAGCAGCTATTACTCTATTCATAATTCCGACGGTTGAAGATTCTAGTTGTAGAAATTAAAATAATAATCAAAGTCCCCTGTGACTCATCATCCCTGTATTCAGTATTTGTCTCTCAAATCTATTTTCTATTCGTATGTATATTAACCACATTCCCTGTACACTGTACATTGTACATATGTACTTTGAACGAAAAGGCGTAATTCAGTAATTCCTCATGGAAAATAATCTCTAGTCTTCAACTTTTAATCCATAATCCCATGGTGCTCTTTCTGTCTACCAAATGCAGACTACAGAGAAACCAAGGATGCAGTGTACAGTGTGGAGCAGTTGGATTGGATAAAGTATCAAGTATACATAATACTTGTAGAAAGAGAAAGAGGAGAAAAGATAAAGTTGCTCCGTATTCCCCAAGCTCTTGGAATAACAAGCAGTAAATCAATTAGTCAACCTCCAGGACTTACGAGGACGTATAATATGTACAATGTACAATGCGCAGTGTACATGTATGTTTACATTTTACAAGTGAAGTATCATTTTTCAGTTGGTTGGGTCGATTCAATTGCGCAACTTGATTTATGAACAGGGTTCATCATTTACATCACAAATCACAAATCACAAGCCAATATTATATTATTAGATTCCTCGTTTATGAAAATGATACACAGTGTACAGTGTACAGGATATTTTGGGTACATTTTAGAGTTTAGTACTTCACAGCTTACCACAAATTTAATTTACCATATTTCATATTTCATCCGTTTGCTTTTCCTTTGTATTTTGTATCCTCTTGATTCTTGATTCTTGATGAGTTGGCTTTTCCATAGATTAACAACAATAAATTATATTTTAACCAGCGTCAAGAGTCTAGAGTCTAGAGTCAAGAATGCAGAATAACATGTTTTATGCATGTACAAGGCACAAAATACAAAATATAACAGCCGAACGACTCGGTAACTCTTCTATTCTTTCTATTTATGACCTCTAAAATAAATGTTTGATTTACGTTTAGCTTAAATATTAAATCAAAAGAAAGTCCAAATCCATAAAGTAAAAAGTTGAGGTAGTTTCATGTATAGTTCAAAATTTTACAACTTGTAAATCATAAAAAGACGTAGCTGTTGCCAACCAACTTTTGAATTTTGAATCGAATACGGAAGCTTTATCTTACATGGACGACGGACTACCGACAAAAGAGCTTTACGCTTTACTCTCTCTGGCTTAAAATAAGTAAAAGCTCTTTAAAACTTACTTTTGCTAGTTAATTCCAGTAGTCAAACCAGAGAAAGCTCAAAACTCAAAACTCAAGAGTATAACTTTGAATTTGATATCAGAGTTTCCAGTTCCAGCTTTCCTTTCTACAATCGAGAGCAGGAAATCGACAGAAAGGGGACAGAAGACAGACAATTTAAACATGTGAAGTTTTCATTGTTTAAAATGTAGACATGGGACTTTTCCTTTGGACTTCATTTTAGTGTAGTTTGGATGAAGTGAGTACATTTTAGAAATGCTAATAGTTTAAAAGCCTGCATACTAAATACTCTTGACTATTGACTACTGCATTTGAAAGAAGAGTGCAATAGACAGTAGACACTAGACACTAGACAAATGTTAAAACTCAAGACATGCACAGTGCTTAATGCACATGTATAAAACATATATATACGAACATATACGTATAAAACAAGGGAGGCTGTTTCTTTGATTCTTGTTCCACATTTCTCTGGATGACTTTCCGAATTCCAAGTGCAAATCCGCGAAGCATAAAATCTCCTTGAATTTCCACATTCTACACTCTACACATCTTGGTTCTCCTTTCTCTCTTTATCTTGTAAATTTGTTCAGTGGACGGAAGTGAAAATGGAGGAGACTGCACAGTGCACAGGAATGTCTTTTTGTTCTTCTTCTGCCTCTTCTTTTGTTTCTGCTTTCTGCCTCAACAAGAAAAAGAGTAGCCTATTCATTCCTGTCTGTTGCTCTTGGCTTTGTCTCCATGTCTCCATGATTCCATGATTCTCCACTCACTTAATAATTCCCAGTTCCAAGTGTAACAATAGACAATAGAATTAGGAATTAGGAGAAGAAGCCACACACATTCGACATTCGACACTCTACATACAAATACAATACAATACAACAAGATTTGAATTCGAAGGACCAATAACTTTAAGAGTTGTCCGACGCCAGACCAGACCAATCCAAAATCCAAAATCCAAACCAGAAGAGAGTCAGAAGTAGACCAAAGACCAAAGTAAATCTGGATGTAAAACTCTTCTCCTCCTCTTCTTCTTCTGGACTAGAAAGGCTTAGTAAATAGAGTAGATACTAGATACACACCACACACAAACAGATTTATAAAGTTGCTTCCAATCTTAATCTCTGTCATGACAAGATCGACCATGTGCATAGATATGTACAATGTACACTGAACTAGAACTACAATACTTAATACAGATATATCACAAAGAGAGCAAAAGTCCGCAATCATCTACATACATATGAACATTGAACATGGATTTTCTATGGTAGTGTCAAGTCTGTTGTACTATAGATTAGACTGTAGGCTGTAGGTTCTACATTGTGCACTGTACATTGTACATATACATATTATACACATCGGATCGGATGCGAGCATCAAGTTGAAAGTTAGAGCTGGAGTTTATCACCATCCGAGGAATAAAATAATATCCAAGTCTCTGTACTCTGTACTCTATGTTCTGTATTCTGTATCTATGTACATCTAGTGATTTTGATCCTAATATTGATACTGCTCCTGATATTGAAATTGAAATTGATATGAATAAAACCCACTTCTCTGGGATCTAGTAGTAAAATGTGAGATGATAAAGTACATGGAAGTATGTATATAAATTAAAAAGGATTGTGTCTCTATACTCTACACTGTACAGTGTACAGAGAGTGTAAAGTGTACACAGTACACAGAGTTTGTCATGGTATGGCGACATCATGGTATGAGATTGGGATTGGGATTGCGGGAAGTAAAAGAGAGAGAGAGATAGAAAAAAAGAGAGCGATTGACTCTCTCCCTCGTTCCTTCTCTCTCAGATAGATTTTGCAATATAATAAGTGGCTGGTGACTGGGTTTAGAGTTTAGTGTGTAGTGTGTAGTTTGTAAGATATATGTATAATGCCCAATGTACATGCAAATGTATCTACTATCTACATTTATGTGCACTGTGTACATATATAACTATAACTAGAGTGAATGGTATCAAGTACAGTGAGCGAGGAACAGTATATTGGGAATTGCTAGGAATGTAAAGAGACTGGCTCTCTGATTGTCTCAGAGGATGATCCGAAACGACCAGGGAACGGCTACAACGACAAAGCCAACGACAAAGCCAAAGACAAAGACAACGGCAAACGGCAACGGCAACCAAATTCACCAGGACACAGAGACAAAAAGTACAAGAAAAAAGCAAACCCGAAGCAACTGAAACCATAGACCATAGACCATACTATTATGCAATGCAAGATTGTCACTGAGTGTGTTTGGTGTGACTATCCAAACCAAACTGAAAAAGTGAGGTCTGAGGTTGGTTGAGTCTCGGATTTCATTCAGTTCCCGAATCAGTCAGTCAGAATTAGATTTTGTGTGCTGGTGCTGAGTTGAGTTGAGCAAAGTCGAGTTGAGTCGAGTCGAATTGTTTATAAAAGAGGAGCATCTTACTGAAGAGAAAAAGAAGAAAACGTGAGACAGAGGAAGTCTACTTCATTGTGACCATTTAGTTTTTTCCTTTCTTTCCTACAAATTTCCGGGTTTTTTACTCTTTTCTCTTTTCCAAGCCTTATTATTTTTTTGATATTGTCTTTGAGTTTTCCTTCCTTTCGTCTTTGGATTTTTGGATCTTTAGACCTTTTGATGTATCAAGTATATAAAACAGAAGCATATTGAGGTGGATTGAGATTACATGACCTCTTCTTCTTTACCTTTTTTTATCTTATTATATTATGTGATTCCGGTCTCCATTCTCCTCCAAAGACTTTCATTTCTCATTTCATCTAAAACCTTTTTCAATCTTAAACCTTTTGTCTTGTGAAATACATTGGATACATGTGTTTCTGTGTTATTTTGAGTGTGTGTTTGTGCTCAATTTCTAATTTCCTGGATGGTTGTAGTTTTGTGTCTACGGTATGTTCTTCTCTAGTTACACAACATTGTTCTTAATACTAAACACTTTCCCCGTCATACCTGTTTACTGTTCATTTTCATTGAGATTGTGAAAGCTTGCATCTTCCATCATCACCATCGTCACCATGCTGAGTGCAGTCAACTACAAAGCTTGAGCAAGATGAAATTTGTCTTTGTTTATTGTTTCTACTTTCTACATGAGTGAATAAATAATAAATAAAGTGTGTGGGTGATATGACATGCGACATATGTATGTGACATGTGAGGTGTCATAACAAAAAAAGTGAATGGTTGTGAATGGGAAATATTTACATAAGTGTACCTCCGTCACGTGAGCTGTGAGCTGTACATTGTAAATTGTACATTGTACACTTTAAAAGACGTGGATTGACACAGATATTAATATTCATGCACATGTGAGGGATTTCAAAGAGGATGGAGCCTTATTGGCGCTACACCTTGCCAGTTAGCATACTATGGACTGTCATTTATTTACTAGTTTTCTTCTCCGGCCTCGTTGGAAACTCCATGGTGGCCATCGTCATTCTAAGAACAAAAAAATCCGCCACAGACTACTTTCTTTTCAATTTAGGTCCGTTTTTTTCCATCATATGAAAATTATTGTAGAAATTTTTCTCAAGATATATAAAAATTAAAAATGAATATCTTATATTTTATATTGTAAAGAAACTTACAAATAAATTAATAAGGATTTTCCTTGTACAAGTTCATCTTTTTATACCTTGTTTTGTATACATCAGTTGTGGCAGATCTTTTGGTTCTCCTCTGCTGTCTTCCCATTACTCTTTTGTCGAACCTTATTACTCGTAAGTTGTATCTTCCACTTTTGATTCAGCAACAAATCAAAAATATCAAATTTATAATCTATAAACTATAGGAAAAAAACATTTGTGTAAAAATCTAAAATGTAAAACGTTGGGTACTTTTAGACGACAAGATGCGCACAGTTGAGAGTATTTGTGTGTAATCACGTTATTATTTGAATCAACAAAAATCAAAATCCAATAGAGTAAATTGGGATTTTGAGCTCTCAAGATTGCAAATTAATATGCAAAATACTCTCATTTTTCTGATTGCCTGAAACTTTATCGCGTTCCGCATAGTTTTCAGCAATAAAAAGTGAAATTCTCCAACATAATCGAATATCCTACTAGAATAAATTGAAACCGGACTCAACCTTTTAACACAAAAAGTATTGAAATATTGAAAAAATAGCTCTGAAAGACGACTGTTCACGGTTCAAGCTATCAAATACGCTACATCCCAATTTTGGATAAAAATCAAATATATACTTCAATTTTACAATTCGCGAGCCAAAGAAAAGAAAAAGCTTGAAAAAAAATGGTCTGAAAAGTTCCTTCTTTATTCAGGATACGCACAATTATTTGTAGATCAAGAACAGAGGACATGACAGGTTGACACTTTGACTGTGTGTGTCTCATGTTTGAATGTCTGACTCTGAATCTTTCAACTTGAACCTTCAAGTGAAATTCAATTTTCTTTGGGGATTGAAAGATTGTTTGTAAAACGATTGAGACATTGAGTATTGAGTGAGATCTGCATCATGCCGACAAATACAATGTTACATAGCACATGTAACATGTATATATGGTATTTGTCCGGATACTCGACCTGTAACAGGTGTAAATGATAGGATTGTAAGTTGTAAGTATAAAAGATTTACAACAAAATCTAGCTTCTTTCGGGGAATAAAAAAATATTATAGTCCTAAAAATAATCTTTCTCACACCATTTTAGAAAACATTCGTGATTTAAAGAAACACAAAATAAATCTACTTATTGAGACTACTGTCAAGATTGAAAATCAAGGGTTTGTTGTTTCCTTGTACATTTTACATTGTACATTTATATATTATAAAAGCTGAGCCATTTTTGTACAATAACTCTCAGGGAAATTGAGTTTTGTCCTAGCAAACAAATTGCATTCAAAAATTTATTTGTACTTTGTACATAACGGTCCAAAAAAACTAGTATAAGTATTACTAGTAAAAAGTAAAAAACTAGTTATTTTCGCTGTAGTTGAATTTTGAAGTGATTTTTAAATTTCTATGAAAAAAGTCTGAGATATCAATTTCCACCGTGTATTTTCATAGTGCGTTCGCAGGAAAACTTTGATATAATGATTCCGACGATATGTGAATGATGTTCATGTTACCATTTTTTCATTTCACTTATTTTTTTCAATTTATATGCTCAAATTTCTTGGACAGCTTGGATTCTGGGTGAATGGATTTGCAAAATCGTCCCATATTTACAAGGAGTAAGTGTGTCCGCGAGTATTGATACTCTGATTGCCATCGCCATTGAACGATTTCTAGGTAATATACAAAATGTTCAGCATTGTTCAAAATACCAGCAAATAATAAGCATTGTACAAATTACTACAACAATAAAATGTATTGCATGCTATTTCCAATAGATTTGAGTAAATGAATTCTAGATTCCGAGATTTGATATGTCATGTGTCATGTCATTTTACATTTTTTTCTATATTCTACATTCTATTTTTTTCTAGCCATCTGTCATCCGATGAAGTGTCAGATTTCCTCAAGGAACTGTCGGCTCATCATTCTCATCATTTGGACTTTCTCGCTGTCCATTACGCTTCCTTGGGCTATTTTCTTCCAGCTGGCACCCGTCTCTGGCGTCAATGATATGCTCGTAAGTCCCCTTTACTTGTTCCATTGTTCTGTCTTTTTTTCTCCTTATTCGCTGTAGATATTTTCAATCCCTATCTTTTTCTAAATTTCATCTTTCATAACACACACACTGACTACTGACTACTCGTGGATATTAATCAAAGATCAAAGCCTGTGGCTTTTTTGAACTATTTACGGGTACAAAGCAAAGGGATAGAAGAAATTGTAGATCAAAGATACAAATTCCATCCAAAATTCAAGTTGTGCATTTAATACATTTTTGCCACATTATACTTTACATTAGACTTTACGAAATATCATATTATTTTACAAAAGCTGATGCTGATGCGGATGGTGAAACACAAGTTTACTATTTTTTAATACATGAATTTCATAACCACAAATTCATTTCCTGAAAGTGACACTCTCTCCTTCATTTAACTGTTAGATGCAATACAATTCAACATTGAACATTGCACATTGCATAAATACTAAATACTAAATACACCATTCACGTTCCACATTGGGAATTTTCAATGATGGGAATTCAGTTGAATTAAAATGCAATGCAGTGAAATGAACAAACACAAAAGTACGATAGAACATAGAAATGTACAACTGTACAAGAGAAGTTGAGAGAACTGGGGATGACAATGACAATTGGTAATGCAAGTGCTGCACACTGCAGTTTAACGTTTAACGTTCAACTCGTCCTTTTATTCTACATCATTTAACACTCAATATAGTAGTAAAGAGTAAATAGTAAACAGTAGTAGAAGCATGCCCAATGCACATGTTGTAGCTTATGAAACCCGTAATCTTGAATTGAGTGTGCTACAATTCTCAGCCCCATTCCCCATTCTTTAGACAGCCTGGATGCTGGATGCGATTGAAAATAATTGAATGGAATTCTTGGTTCGTATGAACATGAACTTTGATCTGAAACACTCATGAGCCTCATTTTCATTTTCATTTTCATCTCCTTCGACTATCTTTACTCTTCACTGTGCACTGAACAAATGCATGCATTAATATATCTTACATCTTTTATGTATGGATATGAATCTGTTGGCAACACCAAATACAAACTACAAAGTACAAATCTGTACGATACAAAATCAAATCAAAACCGACACCGACACCGAATTCCTCTGTTCATTGTGCAAAAAGTATAATCCAAAATCCATAAACCTCTCATAGTTGTCGAGTTTCTGATTTCCTCTGAATGAATTGGAAATTCCCATGTTTTGTCGTCCTACAAAGTAGCCAAGTGTAAGAATTCAATTTCCTGATTGACGTAAATTGGGAATACTGTAGATGATTCAAGGGAAAGTTTAATGCAACTGTTGAAAACTGTAGTATTACAGGATCCGCGTTTTATAGTAATAGAAATGCCTGAGAATATTAAATTTTGTTATACATTTATAATTTGACGTCAGTATTTGTATTCAGTATTCAGTATTGATAATTGATAGTAATTATATTATGAGCTTTCTTTGCTAAAAACAGCATTTTTAATATAATACTACGAATTTTACTAATTTAATAAAACTACGAATAATACTACGGAAATGTCTATAATTGTACGTATAAATAGTGTTCTACATTATTTTACAGTCACAATAGTTGTAATACGAGCTAAATAGTGAAAAGTGACAGAGCTTTTTAATCCTTCTATTTTCTTTCTACAGTCACGCGGAAACGTTTTCACTTTTGTCTGTTGTTTTTTTACGGGAAATATCTTAAGTAAATGGATTACTAATGGATATTTATTCATTCTTATTCTATTTATACAGTTTATGAAGTCTATACAGTCTACATACATTATGGAGCACATGTGAATCCTAAGATATTATAATAGCAGATAGTAAATGGTAAAGGGTTCTCTTTTCAAAAAGTACACAGTGCACAGTAAAAACTGATAATATCTTAATTTTATGAGTAGTTCAAAGACTGAAATTGTATATCGTAAGTATGTACAAGAAACAAAGGGGATGAGAAAAGCTCAAATGGTTAAGAAATTCTAAATCCTAAATTCTAATGGAGTAAATTATAAATGGGAGTGAAATTGAAAGAGAACATTCAGAGAAAACAGAAAACAGAAAAGAGACACGTGGGAGTGGGAGTGGATGAAAAAAATAGGTATGTGAGATGTGAGTCAAAAAAATACATACTTTACCATGTACAATATTACACACGATACAAAGAAGGCTGACGTTTGGCTGTACACTGTACATTGTAAACTGTAGACTGTACGAAATACATAATACATAATGCTTTGAATTTTTAGCACATACAATTTACAAAGTTCTCTCTAATTTTCTCCAAGCACTTTAAACTGCGATATAATCTCATCCAATCTTATCTCAACTTGACTTGGTTGTTTTTGTGTTTGTGTTTGTTTTTGTTTTTGTTTACTCATGAACAATGAGGAAAACTCATTCATCTGCATAAATAACAAAAAAAGGTTAGAGAACAGGATTTTGTTTTGTAGTTTACCCATATCCCATATTCCGTGTTCCGTACTCCACGCTCACTGTTTTATGAGCAATGTGCTGTACTCCGTCATCCATACTTTTGTAGAAAATTGTTCCAAAATTCTAAAGAAAAGTTGAGTTGATATCAACTAAGCTAAAAGTAATTAATTAATGTGTTTTTTCCACACTACTTATTACACATATGTAACTTGAATAGTTCAAAGCTGAAATGCTCACAGCTTACAATTTACAATTTACAATACATTACATTTTGTAATATGAAATATATAGGAAAATGAGAGCAGTAGAATTTTACTTAGGTTCTAGATTTCATATGTAATTCTTCCCTTTAATTTTTTACCCTATATCTAATATCTAATATATGTATTCCTAACTCTAAATCCCATTGCCTACTACATATTGCTACTACCATTAAGATTGGTATGTTAAGGGGCAATCCAATTACGAATTACAAATTACAATTTCCCTACGACTCAGTATCATCTCTAAAAAATTCTAGCTCTAGCTCTAAAGAAAATTCCTTTCACAAAAAATACTACGTATGAAATCCTCACCTACTCCCAAAAATCATCATCTTCATTAGAGTGAAATCCTATTCTTATTCTTATTCGTGTTCACTTGAAATTTTTAACATGTTTTCGATCTGTACATTGTACATCAAGTGCTTGAATTTTTGAATGCATACCACATATAGTATATTATGTACACAAGAATCAAGTCATTTGAATTCCTTACAAATTGCTAATGCTTTCCACAGTAAATTATTATTATTATTTTTTCTTCTTCTTCTTCTGCATGAATTTAGGTGTGTACAGAGCAGTGGCCGGATGTAAAACTGGGTAACATTTACTTTGTGGTAGCTCATCTCATGTTTTGCTACTGTATTCCACTCGTCCTCATTACCATCTGCTATGCTCTCATCCTCAGAAGAGTGTCAATGAGGAAAATACCACAAGAGACCAAGAATCTTACAACTGACTTGATTGTACAAAGGTATGCACCTTTTTTTCATGTTCTCTTTTGTGATACATGTATAATAATTAATAATTATTTCTTAAAAATACAACCAAATTGAATAACTAGCAGTAATTATTATTCTTATATTTTAGAAAAGTATACTTTTGTTTCTTATGTTGATTTGATTTATTCACCATTCACTTTATCGACTAAATTCAATGGGTGCAAATTACAAATTGTACAAAATATTCAACACATGTATCCTTATTTTGTATGATTCCATCCGCGAATTAATCCACAAAGTGGACCAAAAGCTTGGAACATTAAACATTAGACATTTTAGACAATAAACATAACATTTATTCATTCATAATTTATAATATTGAAACGTATGTAGCATGTAGTATGTATAATAGACAGGAATAAATAGGAAATGGGAAATAGGAAGCACCAAAAATTTGAGGAAAGAAAAAAAGAATCTAGTTGACGCAGAGCTTTGATAGTTATTGTGTTGCAGGGTCTAAATTCTGCATGATAGATTGTATATTGTATGGTTGTGTGCAAATTGGAGACTGATGATTTCAGCGACTGAATTCCCTATTGGACTTTTTGATCATTATTTTTTGAGATTCCTTTCTTTTCCTTCATATCGTTTGAAGAAATGACAAATCCGTGGTGCAAACTAGGTACATACTATATATACTATAGTTGATAGAATAAAAGAAACCAGAGGAGCTTTTCTGAAGAGAAGAGGATCAAAATCCAAACAAGTAAATGGGATTGAAGCCTTTGATTTTAATGCACAGATGTATACATGTATTCGGATGACAGTTAAGAATGTGGAAGGAACAAGAAAAGGTTTTGAGAAGAAAAATATGATATATGATAAGGCACGAAAAGGAAGGGAGTGATAGATAGATCTACATTCTACATTCTACATGTATGTATACATGGTTAAAATTCACAAGTCAGAATAATGACATGACTTGATGATACGAAAGTCATACAACTAGATTAAAATAGAAAATAGAACCGTCATATAATATGCATCATTTATATGTAAAGGAAAAAGTTGTTACCCAAAGAAAGAAAATTCAGTGTACCTAATGTATTGATTATTAGAGAAAGTACGTGTAGAAGCAGCTTACAGTATAAAGTATATGATTATTATAATAATAGTAGGCGTCTCATTAACTAGTGCACTTTAAAGGCTTTACTTATGAGTTATGAGGTAAAAGAGATATTTTTCTTTGTTAATACCCTTTTCGCGTTTTCTATTTCCACATCTGATCAGTGATCAGAAATGTTGATCAGATCAGACATCATCAAAAACCGACAGGATCCAAGTTCCAAGTAGACTCTGAAATCGGTACTTGTCATAGTGAATGTCGTATGTTTTTGATGTTTGGCACCAAAAATCTCATGTTCAATATAGTTAATAGTTATGTTTAACTATTGAAATTTTGATTTGTTTCCTAATTCCCACATCTCACATTGATTTTTTCCAGATCAAAGATGAAAGTCATCAAGATGTTACTACTTGTCGTCGTTCTATTTGCCCTGTCATGGGCTCCACTCTATGCTATTTTTACACGACTGGTAAGTCACATCTACTTAAGATTTGTACTTAGTTTGTATTTTTCACATTTTCAATTTGTCAATGATTGATTGACACTGTATACATCATTTAACCCTGTCACTTTATCCGATTCGGGAAAATCTGTAGTTTGCAGTTTAGTTG